>JAXGGA010005630.1:0-76559 GCA_038373865.1 Uloborus plumipes
TTTGCATCTAAATTTTGGTGGAAAAGATTTTACTCAATATTCTGTGCTTTTTGTACAATTTAAAGCAAAAAACTTTATTTTTTAATCATAATTTAAATTCAAGATGTCAATTCTGAAATTAATGCCAAGGTCTGGATGGTAGATGTTTTGTGCTACAAGTTTTTTTATTTTAACTTTTTTTTTTTTTGATTTGGCGAAGGAGAAGATGCAAATAACATGCGATTAATTAACAGCTATATTTTTCATTTAGTCACCTATCTGCTGGTGGCTACAGCTAGTTTTGTCCGTTACAAGTATGCTGTCATTCACGTCACAACTCATAGTCATTGTGGTGGAACAAAACGGTATGTAAATGGAGAACTAAATGCCGTGAAAGGATCAAGTTTTTGAAGTGAAGTGAACTGATTGACTTGCTGAAAGTCAATACTATTTATAAGACTGGACGCTGTGCAGAAACAACTGCCAAATCACTATCTTGGCATGAAATATGATGAACTATTTTTACCAGTTTTTTTAACTTTTACCTTTTAATGTAGTATTTAAGTTTTATCTTTTTACTATTTTTAAGAATAAATATTCAAATGTTGTGTTATGGATTTATGGGAGTTATGCGTGAATGCTTTAACCTCTTCCCGACTTTTCCCGAGCTGGACTCGGGCAAGCGAAATGTTCCATTCTGGCTCATCCCGAGTGTAGCTCGGGCACTGTGAAAATTAACACTGCACAACCAGTCTTTCCCGAATTATTTCACATGTCCCTTTTATGGTTTCGGATGCCTTTATTTACTATTGTTGCTACTAGATAACATAACTATACAGTGTTTTGAGCTGTAGATTTAAGATCAGAGTAGGCGCCAACTCCAAAGTATAATGATTTCTGCCATTCAGAAAGCCAACTTTACTGGTAAATACTCATTTATTTAAATAGATATTTTTACATTTATTTTTAGGAAATGTTGCATGCGAATAATGCTATTATGTTTAAAAAGATATGCATGTATGAAAAAAAAAATAAAAACATTGAAATTTTTTTGATCCGCAATCCCGAAATTACTCATTTATTTGTAGGAAATGTTGCATGGGAATTATGCTGTTATGTTTAAAAAAACATGTATGTATGAAAATAAGCATAAAAAATTGACTTTTTTGATCCGTGATCCCGAAATAAAATGAGCCTGGTAGTGGTTAATTATCGCACTGCAGCGAGACCCTCTAGTTTGCTTGAAGCAAACCTCTGACAACCAGAGAAGGACAGAGAGAAACTGGTTCTGAAATGATTGTTTGGTCGGATGTCTAAATCAGAAAAAAATCAGCATAGTGCCCCCCCCCCCCCCCCATCTACGTGCTCCCTTGTCTTTCAAATATCAGAATGTTTTTTTCTGCAGTTATGGATGGGGCTTCTCGGGAATTAAATCCCTTCAGAATATTCATCATAATTTGCATCTCTGCAGGAGTCTACAACCTGTTTGTTTAATATTAAAATAAAACATGATGGATTGGAAGTATCGCAATCTCTTCTGATTTATTTTTTGAGTTGAGAACGTATTGAAATGAATCTAAGGTTGTCAGTTTGCATTTGAATGTGTCAAGTGAATTTGTACGGAATATCTATCATCATATACGACAGCTGCAATTTCTAATATTTTCTTTCTGGTTCTTTATACAGAAGTAAGTTTTTTAAAACAGTACCACCTTAAAGTAAAGAAATACCTTTGTGCTAAAGATGTACAGAAAAAAAAACAACGTTACAATGCACAAATGAGCAGGGATACTGCAGACACGTGTTTCGGCGTTACAAGGAACGCCTTTATCAATGCAAAAAAGTTGTGAGCTTATGGATTCAGGGTGGCGACAGAAACCATGAAAAAAAGTTCCCTGACTTTTCCCTGATTTCCCTGACTAAGTTTACCAAATTTCCCTGACTTACGTTACTGATGATAACGGTTTTTTTTCCCCTCTCCCCCCCCCCTCTTTTGGCTTACTGAAAACCACTGTATGTTTGTATAAAATACAGTATGTAAAGCGTACATACAGTGGTTTTCAATAAGCCAAAAGAGGGGGGGGGGGAGAAGGAAAAAAAAAAACGTTATCATCAGTAACGTAAGTCAGAGAAATTTGGTAAACTTAGTCAGGGAAATTAGGGAAAAGTCAGGGAACTTTTTTTCATGGTTTCTGTCGCCACCCTGAATCCATAAGCTCACAACTTTTTTGCATTGATAAAGGCGTTCCTTGTAACGCCGAAACACGTGTCTGCAGTATCCCTGCTCATTTGTGCATTGTAACGTTGTTTTTTTTTCTGTACAGTACCACCTTGTTTATTTGGACTAACTGGGAAATCTGGAGAATCAAAAAGTTTGATGATCCGGGCTAGTGTGGGTAATAACCAAAAGCAAAACAAATATTTCAACAAGCTGACTAACTGTTTATTACTTTTAAAGGAAAAAACTATTTTGTTGCAAAATTACGTAGAATTGCTCATAATAAATTTAAAATACGCAAACATTTCCCATTATGTTTCAGAGAAAACACTTGGTAACTTTCTTTTGCTTCAAACTTGTACTGGGTTTGAGTGAAGGGTAGACATGTAAACGCTAATCACTATGCAGTAATCCCTCGTTATATCGTGCTTCATTATATCTCTCGATCGGATGCAGGGTCGTATTTAAGAAGTGGGTTTTTAAGGTTCAAATCCCCCACCAAATTTTTCAAAACTATTGCAAAAATGCTTTTTAATGCTCTTATTTTTGCTGAAAAATAATATTATTACCATTTCATTTCTAATTTTCTTATTTAATTTTCAATTTCATTTGAAAAATGAAACTATCATTATTGGATGACAGTACAAATTAATTGATTCATCTGCAGTATTTATCTTTATTGTAGTTTTTGAAAACATAATTTCATACACAACAATACACCTTTCAGCAATAATCAACACTCTTAATCAAAATCAAATCTTAATCAACATTCTTAAACTACACATATTAAAACTAAATACAATAAGGTGTGTGAAATGTTTCCCCAATAACATAGAGCAATTGTTAATCAATGGGGTGGTTGCTGATTACATTCATTTCTTGTTGTAAATTCGGTTAAGGGGAGTACCTTCTAAAAAAATAATAACTGTATTTTACGTACACTCTAACCTACTTTCAAAAGAATTTTCACGTTTAAATTACTGGAGATTTAAAAAAAACTATATTCCAGACTTAAATGCCTGTCATTTGAAATAAAATCGTTCATTAAATTTTTTGTCAGTTGTTCTATTTCACCACTTTTATTTTAATCAGTTTTCTGAAAAAATTGCTCCAAATCATCGCTTTTGAAAGGAATTTTAATGTAACTTTCATTTGGAAGTAATGAAGATTTTTTTAAATAGGCCATCGGCAGAAAGTCAATTTCATGAAGTATATTTCTTATCTTGATGGAATTAATAAAAAGTCTGGCATTTCAAAAACATGAGTAAAGCAAATGTCTCTGAATAAGAAACTAACATTAATTGATTTCGGAAATATTACTTTGTAATGAGTGATTGTTCTGGGAAAGACAGTTTTTACTCTTACTACTTAAAAAAGCTTACTACTTAATCAAGCCGTAATTTTTTTTTCTGCGTTTTTTTTTTTTTCAAATCCTTCGTTGCGTAAAAAAGAAAAGAAAAGAAAAAAGAGGAGAATAACAAATAAAGAAAAAATATAACGTTTACTTCTCAAAAAAAAAAAACGCATGTATGCTTTATTAAAAGAAGTAGGGTTAACTTTTTTAATACTCTGTAAAGCACTGATGCCATCGTGGAAAAACTCATAGAATAAATATTACGTACTCTCTTTATTTGTTATTTATTATTGAAATAAAAAACAATAAATATTTTTTTTTTTAATTCCTTCAAGTAAATAAAATACTGTTCCAAATCTTGTAAATAGTTGTTGTTTTTCCTGCCTTGCACCATTTTTTTAAATTGTTCTTGATGTCACTAGTTTTGGTTTTATCTGGCGTCATGTTGCAAAAGTATCTGAAGATATCACTTTTACCATTTGTATACCGACCCTGTAACATATGTAGTTTTTGCACTTACCCTAACTTTAATAAGCATGAAGACATTTTCGCTCGGAGTAGTAATACCGTGGATTTTTCTTTTTATCACTAGAATTTTCTTGAATGGATTATTTAAGTTTGTGAATGAATCAGAACACTCCGGATTTTGCTAGAATGGTGTAGAAATTTCCTTCCGAGTATAAATAGCTGTCCAACAGCCTTTAACACAGTGAGTTAGTTTTTCTCAGATTGGATTTCTGAGAGACTCGTTTTATTCGCTCGGACGAATGTTTGTTTTGCTTTTGTAATTTCTTAATTACTGTTCACGTTAGATACGTGGTGCTGATTTACTGTTGAGAGTAGAGTGTACTGTTTGCTACCTAATTGCTGGATGTTTAGCAATTGTTTCCTGCTCCTATTGTAAATAAGTGTACATACTTGTAAATAAATTTATAGTTACTTCCTCAAGATTGGAATAATTATTTAAGAAAGGTGAATTTACTACGGACTCGTTACAATACATTAAATGAAATCAAGGAGATGATCATTGAAAAATTTAAAAAAAAAAAAAAAGAAGGAAAGAAAATGGAAAGAAAGGAAAATAAGAAAGGAGGAAGAAAATTGTGAACAAAAAAATCTGAATTGATTTGTTCCGGACGAACGTTTTGTTAATCTACATTTTTTTTTTTTAGTATTGAATTTTAGTATTGACTGTACACGCACGCTCAATTTCATAAGTAAAAAACCTCATGAGCTTCCTATACTTCGCCAGATCATACAAATCAAGATTATCCGTAAGAACACCAACCGCCTTGTTGTTGTAATATCACAGAGTACAGGGTGGGGCGAAAAATAAAAAGATTTTCAGATCAACTTCTAATAGTTGCCAAAAGTTGTCTTTGGTGATAGTTAGCTTCTGTGCAAATTTTGAGAAAAATTGGTTATTATCTTCAGGCGGCGCTGCGATCGCAAAGTTTTATCATAGCTTTTATCGGGATTTTATGGTTAAAATATGAAAAACAATGCCGTTAGCTAATCTCATTGCATTTTTTTTACTCATAAGATATATTCATGCATTCAAAGCATATGAAATAACTCACAAAAAATTATTTTGTATGATCTATTTATATTTCAAACATGTATAAAAAAAAAAAAAAAAAAAAAAAAAAAAAAAAAAAAAAAAAAAAAAAAAACGTGAAAAAAAGTGATTTTTTTTAAATATAAGTATAGCATATAAAATAATATTTGTGAACCATTTCATATGCTTTTAATGCATGAAAACATCTTTTGAGTAAAAAAAACGCAAAGAGACTAGCTAAAGGCACTTTTTTTGATATTTTAACCATAAAATCCGTAACAAAGCTATGGTAAAACTTTGCGATCGCATCGCCCCCTGAAGATAATTACCAATTTTTCTCAAATTTTGCCCAAAAGCTAATTATCACCAAAGGCAACTTTTGGCAACTATTAGAAGTTGATCTGAAAAACTTCTTATTTTTAGCCCCACCCTAGAGTACAATGGGTCTTGATTCAGCAAGCAGTTCGGCCACTTGCTCATGTATCAAGTAGCCGAATCATGCTCCGCATTCCGTATTCACAAATGAACTACCATGAGATTAATGAACCTACAAGGTTCAGAGTTTTTGCTTCCAGACTTGTTTTAATTAACGATTTCAATCTATTTCTTTTGCGAATGAATAACGTTTCGGGCAATTACTAAAATGGCTCGAGCACACTTTCTTAATGTTGATAAGCGTACGTTTTATCAATTAATTAAATTCCTCTGTAGTGCATTTTCCACAACGTCATCTTAACCAGGGTAGCTTTTTGGAGTTTTCATGAAACAAAAGAATCTATTTATAAAATTCCAAAGACCACGGCAAGGAAACTAAGGTCTATCTTTCTTAAATTTTATGCACTTTGTTGCAGTCTTTAAAATGATATTGTAAAAAAAGTTTTTCAACTAATTCCAAAATTTATATGTAAACAATTTTTTCTCAAGAATGATTTCTTTGAAAATAATGTGAATTAATCTTTATGTATAAAAATGAATGCCTGCATGTACCTATATATGTACGTCCTTTATAGACTCAGAAACTACCCGCCTGATTTCGATAAAAATTTCACAACTTGTTTGTGTTCTAACTGGGCACATCAAGAGACCAATTAGAAAAAAATCTGACAGGTCGTTTTTTTTATTCCAATTTTAGTTGAAACTTCCACATAAATCCTTTAATTTTACAAAGGCTTTCCTCCTTTTAAATCATTATTTATGGTACTTCATCTCAACTTCCCTACGATATCTAATTTTGCTTTTGATATTGTGTTTGCTTCGCGCGATTTAAATAACCACGTTGTTACAAAAAGTACCTTCTTATATTTCGCATTTTGACCCGCGCGACGCTTGGTATATCCACGGGTAATCTATATACATAAATGACTACTTTTTGTACGTATGTCCGGGGTAATCTTCCAAACTACTGAACCGATTTTAATTATCTTTTCATCGTAGAATGCTACAGTAACATGGAGCAGGATAAGCTATAATTTATTTCTAAAAAGCTTAGTTTTAAAAAGTTATTATGGTATTATGGAAAATAGTAAATTTCATGTAATTTCCCCATTAACCCTTTAAGTGGTTTGCCCGCACAGTGTACGTGCTGCCCGAAATTGGCCTCATCTGGTTTGCCCGTACGGCGTACGGGCATCGATATTTTCTGATTTCCTTTTCTGGTTTGCCCGAATTTTTCATTATTGAAAGAGACTATTTATTAGTATTATTTTTCAAAAGATAGTGTGGCTTGTCCATCTAAATGAAATGCTTTTCATCCAAAAAAGGTTACAGAAAGATTTTTTTTTTCATATTTTTGACATTGCTGTATGGAACTCATATGTTGTCTACTGTAAAAACGGAGAAGCATTAAAAACGAAAAAAAATTTAAAAATTCCTAATATTCTTATTCTGTTAAGAATGGTACTTAACTATATGCAATAAAAAAATATGCCTTTTTGGAAGCATTTCTGGTAAAATAATTGACCGCTTAAAGGGTTAAATGATTAAATTTTCAACCCATTGTTGCAAAATTTGGTTGCCTCGCAACAACAATATTAATAGTAATCATGATGAAAATTTTGAACCAAGGCTTCTCTGGAGTAAATATGACATTTATTCCTTTCTTAGGATTTTTATATTCATCTATGCCAATGATCGATACCGGGTTAAGTAAAAAAAGAATGGATTTTGACAATAGTTACAAAATAGAAAGTGATTTTTTGGAAAATCACACGGATAAAAAAAATAACGCATTTAAGTTTGATTTCACGTTCGCCTTCACACCCAGTTAATCTACCGCATAGTCACAAAAAATACCTTTGAGAAATATGACCCTCTACTGGGCTCAGTTGAAAGTCATATATTTAGGTTCTTGGATTTGGCATATTGCGTTTAAACCCGTGCGACGCCGGGCACATTAGCTAGTAAATAAATAAATAAGATAAAAATCATTGATTTTATTATTTTTTGAGCTGTTAATCATACACGTAGTACAGGACAAATAAGCAGAAACAATTTACGACATACAAGGAAAAATTACATCTGAGGAAAAGCTGGGTAGATTTATTTATTTATTTATTTTGTTTCTTCCTCCCCGTATTTATTTTATACAAGCACAGCAAATGCATGAAATCTCCATGCTATAGATTGCTTAGCCAAAGATTTATATTTCAATTAAAATATGTTGCATCTTTAAAATATTTAACCAATGCATCGTTTTTAGTAACGAAAAACGCAAAAGAATTTCACATAAAATCCCCTAAACTTACAATCTTTATTCAGTTTGGGGAAAACGCCAAGCGTTGGCAACCACTATCAGTAATGATCCTACTAGAGTTTTGTGTTTATATATTGTAGGATGATTGTATTAACCCATCAATGCCTAGCGTCACTTTTTAGGGACGGTCCAAAAAAGGGTCTGAATTTCCCCCAAATGAACATTTCAACCAAATAATAGTGTTCAATGAGTACCTTGATATTGTTTCAATTCATTATTAACAGATTGCAGCACATAACCATTGTAAAATGTGTTCTGTAGCAGTTTTAATATGATCTTTATCAAAAATGACGTCGTTCACAATCTCAAGAAAAAAGCTAAATTTTCAAAGTTATACCCAGCTTCCCAGTTTATGTTAATTGCTGATTTTATTTCTTCTCATAAAATGTCTTTTTAAGGCTACAGTGGACAAATAACATTGATTTTTTTTCAATTATTGATTTATATGTCTAAAACTTTGTGTGCTTGTTACTTTCTTCTATATCTAATATATAGAAGAAAGTATTGGTTTCGTGAAAATTTTCGAATGTCGAATTTTGACGGATTTGCACGTTTTGAGGTGCGCTGAGTCCATTTCGACCATTTTTGGAAAATGTCTGTCTGTGTGTCTGTCTGTGTGTCTGTCTGTCTGTGTGTGAGTCTGTATGTGTGTGACCAGTTTTTGTGGCCGCGCTAGAGCAAAAACTACTGCATGAAATCGAACAAAAATTTTTGCACATATGTACCACCATGTGAACTGGTGCACCTGACTTTTTTTTAGCGAATTCCTCCAAGGGGGGAGGAGCAATCGCACGTGATCTGCGCGGGGGTGATTGCTATATCTCAGAAAGTAACCGGCGGAATCAAACGAAAATTAGTATATAGGTAGACCCTACTGAGTACAGGTGCTGATTCAATTTGTTTGTCAATATCTTGAAGGGGGGTGGAGCAATCGCACGTGTTCTGCGCGAGGGTGATTGCTATATCTCAGGAAGTAACCGGCAGAATCAAACAAAAATTGGTCCATAGGTAGACCCTACTGAGTACAGGAGCTGATTCAATTTGTTTGTCAATATCTCGAAGGGGGGTGGAGCAATCGCACGTGTTCTGCGCGGGGGTGACTGCTATATCTCAGGAAGTTACCGGCGGAATCAAACGAAAATTGGTCCATAGGTAGACCCTACTGAGTACAGGTGTTGATTTGATTTGTTTGTCAATATCTCGAAGGGGGGTGGAGCAATCGCACGTGTTCTGCGTGGGGGTGACTGCTATATCTCAGAAAGTAACCGGCAGAATCAAACGAAAATAGGTTCATAGGTAGACCCTATTGAGTACAAAAGCTGATTCAATTTGTGTGTCAATATCTCAAAGGGGGGTGGAGCAATCAAAAGTGCTTATTTTGTCATTGCACCTACTGTATCTCGGGAAATATTGCTGCGATTTGAATGAAATTTGGAATAACACTAACTCATTCTGGAAGCAAGCATCGATTAAATTTTGGCGCCAATCGCCCCAGGGGGAGGGTGGGGTGATTTTTGCGCTTAGTCAACAATGCGAAAAATTAATTCATTAAAAAATCGCTTTCACGCTATTTAATTATCAAAACAGCTGAAAACTTTCAATGATTTGAAATTTTTAACTATTGCCAATTTCTTTTTACTAAAAATAAAATGTTTGCAATTAATCTAAACAAGGCTTTTGCAATGATTTCCAATTTCGCTCATTGATTCTGCATTTGCCGGGTTATTACGATAATTGGGAAATTGGAGCTGCTGTCTCCAATTATTCTGGCGAGTACGTATTTTATTTTGTAACCGGAATTCATAAGATAGATATAGAAGAAAGTTTCGTGACGGCCACGACAGCTAGTATTATTGTATATTTACTACATCTAAAAGCATAAAAAACACAAATTCGTGCAAAAACAATGAATACTTTTTTTCAAATTTCAAATTTAAATATTTTTTTAGCAAAATTTCAAAATGTTCCAGGCGTCGCAAATTTTTTTCAAACTTTGAATTTCCACTTAATTTCCAATCATTAGACATGATTGCACAAAACAATGCATTACATGCAATGTTTTATGAGATAGCTTATAAAAGATGGCTGAAAATAGAAATTTTCAGTTGAAAAAATCATATAAATTTTCATTTTTAGCCATCTTTTATAAACTATTACATAAAATATTGCATGTAATGCATTGTTTTATGCAATCATGCCTAATTATTGGAAATTAAGTGGAAATTCGAAGTTTTAAAACAATTGCGACGCCTGGAACATTTTGAAATTTTGCTAAAAAAATATTTAAATTTGAAATTTGAAAAAAAGTATTCATTGTTTTTGCACTAATTTGTGTTTTTTATGCTTTTAGATGTAGTTAATATACAATAATACAAGCACACAAAGTTTTAGACATATAAATCAATAATTGAAAAAAATCAGTTTTATTTGTCCACTGTAGCCTTAAATATTATATCATAGGGAGAAAAAAATTTAGTAAAAAAAGTATGTACCTCTGGGGTCTATCGTAACTTTTCAGGGACGATTTTTCTTTCCTTAATGAAAAAAATATTTTTTACATAATATTTTTTTTATTATTTTTCCCGTCCATTAAACGCTGTTTGTAACCAGCATACAAAATATCTTTGGAAAAAAAATGTCAGGCATTAATGGGTTAAGGAATTGTAACTCATTCTCTGGTTTGTAGCATTATAAAGTGGTATGTGAGAAATCATGTTTGATAAATTCCCTAAAAAAAAAGAAGGGTGGATAGAAGCAAAGTATTTATATCTGAACATTATTTTTATTCAAAATGTGATTATGATAGATGGGGGGGGGGGGGGATCTTGTAGTTTCATCTTCTCGAGCGGCAGGCTTTGTCTGGTTATACGTAACGAGGATACATGTTTCGTTTTGGACGGGGCAGTTCCGTTTTTAGGAATACTGTCCCGTTTCTTGCACATATACTGAAATGTCACGTTTTCTGAAGTGACGGAATGGAATACTGAAGGCTTCAATTAAAAGTCACTGGCTGGAGCTGTTTAAACATTTTCATACTGATAAATTAAATTATGGATAATTATTTAATTTATTTTATGTTTGTCCGGGTGTAGTTGTAAATTGCAGTTCATAAAACAATATTGATTTTAAAAGTAAATTGTGGGAAATTCTGTCAAGAATTTTTTTTTATTTGAAACCCCAAATGCACTCAAGTGGTTAAGCAAGTTAAATAAGTGCATCAATCTTTTAAGTGTTTCCTTTCCCGTTTTTCTCAGTCATTAACTTTTTTACTTGAAAAAGATGTATATTTTCTTTTGTTTTTCTTTTTAATAAATACACATTCTCAAGCTATGGATCTTGATGAGGGACTAGTTGTCTTCTCGGACTCTAAATTAGCCCTTGAGGCCATCCGAAGTGGAGAAACTAACATCACCACCACTATAAACGACTTGCTCGATCAGATGCACCGCAAAGGGAAATCTTGCGTGTTGCAGTGGATACCCGCACATGTGGATATCGAGGGAATTGAGTGCACGGACGCCCTGTCCAAAGAAGCACGTCGTCTTGACCAACCTTTCTCCACCATCATACTTGCAGATGCGAATGTAGTGGCAAGATGCAGAATTTTAAACCAGGCCTTAAAGAAATCATTGATAACCGACTTCGACGTTCCTAGAAATATTACGACCACAATCGCCCGTCTCAGAACAGAACATTATAAAGGAATGAAAATGCTTCCTGACGGGACAAGGACTTATCCTTGCTGCAGGAACTGCCCAGAGACCCAACTCACACCAAGACACATCTCCGAATGCCCAAGCATTATGCAGTGATCTTGAAACTCGGTTTGCTACCAGATAGAGATCTCCTGCAAGAGACCCTCTACAGTCCTGAGGCACCAAAGTTAGCGGCTACGGTCCTTCGGATCTTCGACAATATTTAGCACAATCCATAGACACAACATCATCATCATCATCATCAATAAATACACAAGTACAAATGCCTAAAATTCGTAAATGTCCCATTTTGAGGGAAAAAATAAATGCTCAACTTAGTTACACACATTGTACTCGGAAAAATTCAATTAAGAATACCAGAGTAATGCATCAAATATGAAAGACGAAAAAATTATTTTTTCATATTCCAATGTACTCGAAACCTATTTATTTTACAATCCTAATTCCACCGAAATACGACTTCTTATTTATTCATTGCTATTTTGTTTCACTTTTCAAATTACATACGTTTTGCTCTCCGAATTCTTTTTGTTTTTTCTCTTTCTCCGAATCTCCTTTGAAACGAAAACAAAAGCAGCGCCGACGCGTCTTCCCAAATGACAGGTATCAATTCCAAACAGGTTGCGAACAATTTGATAGCACAAATTCGCGCGCGTAATAACACATCGATGGGAATTAGCAGAACTCCCATCCGGACGGGTCAGGAGCGCCAAATTGTTATGTTAATAATGAAGGACCGGGGCACAACAATGGCCGTTCAGAGCTGCCTTGTTTTACAGAACCCGCAGACAATGGGAGAGAGATCTTGCGCCATTTTCCTGTGGCAATAGCTGCCGAGAGGTGAATCTCGTGGGCGAGGTCGGCATTGTGGTTTGACCCCAGCGCTTGGCTCTGAAGTGTCTGGTTTGGTCGTTTTTCTGAAGAAAAATCGTGGTGGTGGTCTCGTGAGCCACTGTGACCTAAAGCCTGAAAGAACTTATCCGACATTTTGGTTCCAAAAAAGAATTCGCGGAACCACCGTTATGTGTGTCCCTGGAGCAAATACAGTGAACTCTCACTTATGCGTCGGCCCAAGGGACCAACAGAAAAAGGCGCATAAGTGAGAGAGACGTATAAGTGAACAAGCCTATTTATAGGACTAAAACGCAACATAACTTCTAATGAGAAAATGAATAAGAATGTTTCTATAGAAAAGGGACATATTACTGCGGTTCGTCAATTGCAGTAACGTAACTTCACTGATAAAGAGAAAACAAAAATTGTAGCATACATAGTTACAAACTGTTTCCTTTAAAATGATCCATAATAAGTAATTGTCCCTCTCTGAACTCTAGTTCATGCGGATAATATGTCTTCCGTGACCAATAGGCGAAGGATTAAAGGGGAAAGTAAAGAAAAATGCTTATTTTTTAAATAAAATATTTTTTTTTGCTTACATTTTACGCAAATATCGGCACATAAGTGAAATATTTATCTTTAGAGCGACACATAAACGAATGATGCTATCATTATTTAGCTATGGAATGTGCTGGGACCATTTAAAATCGTCGTATAAGTGAAAAAGGAGCATAAATGAGGCGGCGTATAAGTGAGAGTTCACTGTATTAGTAAATGGAGGGAGCAAGTCCAATCATTAGCTTAGTAAAAGCTGAAACAACGATCCCAAGTCTTTCAATGTGTGTGTTAGTGGCGCATCCACAATTCCTCCTTGGGAGGGGTTGTCCTTCAGAAGTATTTCGATCCCAAGCAGAGTCCGAACATTCTGACATTGGACATGGGGAACATTTCTATTTCAGGCCCCCTCCTCCCCTCTCATATCAGTTACGTGTTACGAGTAAAAAAATTCTTACAATACCAGAATTTTATGCAAAGATCGAACTTTAAAAAAAAAAATGCTAGTAATTTGTGGAGAGGAAAATATACGTCCACATATACAGTAGGCTTTTAGTATTAATATTAAAACATACATTAGGCATTTTAGTAAAATATATAGTAGGAATTTCGTATTTAGGAGGCGTTGAATAAAGTAAGGGGATTTTGGGCCCCCCTAGAACCTAAGAGGAAGGGCCTGTGCCCCTGCGGTAATCAGGCTCTGATCCCAAGTCACATCGGCGAATGAGAGACTCGTTTTGCGTAAAACAAGAGAAAGAAAGCCGATTTCTGCCAATACATTAGTTTAAAATATGTCACTCGACTTGGAATCTAAATATTCTTTTCAATTCTGTGTCTCAAGAATTGAAGACTTCACTCCCTCCACCTTTATTAATTCTCAATGTGTGTGTGTGTCAGTGGCTCATACAGAATTGCTGTCTGGGGGGGAGGGGGGGCTAGCTGGGCCCCTCCCTCCAGGGAAGTTTTTCGAATTTGAAGTCCTGGACTGCCCGTCATTTCAAGTTTTTCCATGGCGGTCAATGAGTGCAAATACAATGCAATTTCGTCAGAAAACAACAAAAACCGCACCCACTGATGCATAAATCTATTAGTTTCTCGAAGTGAGAAAGGGCAATTGACCCCCTGACACCGCTAAATGACAGGCCTGGTCCTAGAGGAAAAAAAAGTTATTATTGGTGAAATTAAGGAGCGATAGAGGGCTATCTCTTGGCAATGTCCAGTAAGTAGTTTGGTTTTATCAAAAGGGATCCTCTTCATGCTTCTGGTAGAAGCTTAAGCCCCTTAGCTCATCCTGTGAGTGCGCCACTGATGTGTGTTCAAGTCGCATTGAAGAAAAACGGCTTCAGATGTGTTGTCTAGTCAATGTTTAACTATTTTTGTCCCAATGAAGAAAATGTTTTACTAACTCTGTCTTAACCCATTTATGCCCAGCAGCCTAAAACCGGGACACTTGTTAGTTACTGCATACAAAAACCTGTAATGAGTATATCATTTTTCTAAAGCTGTTTTTCACCAGTTAAATAGTCTTCTTCTTGAGAAAACCATATAGAGCCACTATTTGGACACCAGAGTTTAAGTTTTGACAGCTATTTTTAGATAAATCAGTCAAGCAACGATCCAGCATGGGTAGCCACAGAAAGTAAGTTTTTTTTGCGAACTTATTTTTCGTAAAATTAAACTATTTTAAAATGATTTGCTTAAAATTGATCAGAGATGCCTTCTGTAACATTACTTTGCAAAAGTAAAGTCAAGTAAGGTCGTATTTTGCTCACATATCCGCAAAATATCCCATAAACAATAAGTTAAATAACTTAATAAATATGGCAAAGGCGAACTATTTTAAGCCTAAAATGTATGTAAATCATTCCAAGTAAGAATTTTAAGCAGATAAAAATTGAAAATAAAAATGTTAACAAAAACTTGGACATAAATGGGTTAAAACAAGTGCAGTATGACAATGGGCTTAGTTACATGAAGCGTTTCCCAATAAATTGCTTTTAATTTTGAGAAATTAGCTATCTTTCTAAATTTACCCGATTTGGCATTTTATTCAACTTATCGTCACTTAATTTACGTCCGAGCAACCAAGGGCAATATTAACATGTTTCCAAATGCAGTGAAACACCATTTATACGTTTTTAAGGGGCTGCGTGAAAAAATCGTACAAATGAAAAAACGTATATTAGGTATGCGTTAATGTGCATTGGACTCTGCCGGGACCGATTGAAAAAACATATTAACGATAAAAACGTATAAAAGAATAACGTATAAGCGGTGCTTCATTACTTGACACAAGACTGGATCCAAAGCAATCTGTGAACAAAAATGTCGGATAGGGTAGCCTGTCCTCTAAAGGAACTCGACGGTGACCGTTTGATCACGTGACGGGCGTTACGGTTGCAGAGGAACCAGTTCTTCTATATATTTACGGATGAGACCTTTTTAATGCAGAAAAACGATTTCCCCACTTTGGAGAAAGCTGTTTGTTTTGTTTCGTGGTTTGGAATGCCATTTATTTCTATTAAAAGCATGCTGGTGCAATTTAGGCTTTATTCAATACATTTCTGTTTCATAATGTTTATGAAATATATTCGTGCGGGAGAGGAGTATATTAAAAACGTTAACCGAAAAAGAGTATATTAAAAAACAATAACTTGGAAACGTCTCTAATCAATCAAGAAACGCTGTTGCTTAAGAAAAAATCCATAAACTACAAAAAGCAATTTTTTCTCTGTCATAAAAACGAAATGAAACATGTAACATGTAACGTATTCTTATGCATTAGTAATGGGGGGAGGGGGGAATGTTTAGATAAATGACAAAAATGTTATTACTATTTGTAAATTTATTGTCTGTTGTACTCTACTATTATTATTTATCAATTTGATATTGTGTGCAGTAGGGTGGGTCATTTTCAATTTTTTTCGAAATATTAAGGGGCACAGGATTAAAAAGGTGCATCATGGTCCCAAACTAACGTGTATGATTTTTTTTTACATTCTGATAAGTCTTTTTGCTGCCGGATTGATCTTGAAGTGTCGATTCCTATACCCATATTGAATACGTTCTATGTAAGCTTGCAGCAATAATAAATATTTTTTTTTTACAGAAACACGTTATCAAAATTTTAATTTGTACCTGGTTTGAATTCACACCTGCCATTTCAGCAGTGAGAATTAGCAAAAATGTATGAATCAGTGTCTAAAAATAACCTACGCATGCGCAATTTAACACAGCTATTTCAATGTAACTTCGATTGAATTAAAGTGCGCTAGATGTAGTTTGATGCTCCTATGGTAAACAGTTTTTAAAATAATGAATCGCACTCGGTCAGGTTGGAAATCTAAGTTGTTTGGTAATTCATCTGATCTCAACTGCAATATGTTGCCAACCTACGAAGATGTTGGGAAGTATTACGAATTCAACCGTAATAAATCAAAAAGTGAAAAGGATCTTAATAAAGGGCCATCTTACAAGGAAGTAGAGCACATTGTGGTAAAGAAAATAGAAGAAATTTGGGCAAAGGCTTCCCTTCCTATAGTGCAACGCAAACGAGTAAAAGCTATGTTAAAACTCTGCCTTTTAAAATGTAGAAATCTTTTAAAATCCCATCCTAAAATCCATAAGAAAAAGTTGGAAGAGTTTCGCCGGGCTGGTAAAATGCTATTTGACATTTCATCTTGCAAATGCAAAGATATTAATAACTGCATTTGTCCAAAAAACAAAAAAGTCCAAGCAAGATCAACGGAGCACTAGAAGAATGGTGATCGAAGCCGTAGATACTCCTACTACGAAAACATTACCCAAAATTCTTAAGAGAAAAATATTGCAGGAGAAATCGGAGTTTCACACTCGAAAAGAACGTGCTCATAGTTCTTGTCTCATTACTTCATCTGCATCTAGTTCATTGAATACGGACAGTGAGGATGAGTTTCAAGGACCTAGACAAGCTTCTTCAACTACTTATATCAGTAAATCAACCTGTGCAAACTATACAGTAGACTTTAATTTGCTTTCCCGGACATGCAGTAGGTACTGGGTATCTGACCGAAAGAGGCAGCTATTGCTTCTGCAGTTCTTTACTCCACCACTTCGGAAATTATTGATAAAAACATGCTTCGCCGGAAACGTAAAGAAGCACAAAAATCTGTCCGGGACAAAGACAAAGTTGAACAAACGCAAGCTTTTGTATTTTGACGGAAAAAAAGATAAAACTTTAATTACATTGGAAAAGAATGGTAAATTCTATAGAAAAAGCATTACTGAAGAATATATTTCGCTAATTATGGAATCAGAGTCTAAGTTTTTCGGGTATATTGCACCCGCCTCTGGTACTTCTAAATGTATAGAGCAAGAAATTAAAAATGTCTTTTTGGAATCAAAAACACCTATGAAATCTTTGGTGGCAATCGGATGTGATGGAACTAACGTTAACGCTGAAAAATAGAGGTGTCATACGCTTGTTGGAAGAAAGTTTAAATAGACCTTTACAGTGGCTCATAGGAACAATCGGTAAAGAACTAGAAAATTGTGAAAAAAATCCCGTTGTTCAGTTTACGCCTACCCCAGCATACTTACCAAAGTTGCCTATTCAAGACATTAGTACAGACCGAACATATTTGCATAGAATAGCATCGGCGGTCTCTATAGGCATATTTCCTGAGGAACTAACATACATGTCACCTGGCAAAATGTCTCACGCTCGATCGCTAACTCCTGCTAATCGAATCCTATGTTTGTATGTTTCAGTGAAATCTCCTTCTGGAAATTTAATAATTCTTGCGACATATGTCGTAAAAGTTTATGCTCCAATTTGGTTTGCAATCAAAAGCCACCCTTCATGTAAAGATGGAGCTCGGCACTTGTTCAAACTCTTTATTGCAACTAGGTATTTATCTACTGAATTGAAGGCCAAAATAGATCCCGTTATCCAACGAAACAGTTATTTCGCACACCCTGAAAATTTGTTGATTGCAATGCTGACAGATTCGGAGCAACATGTCCGTGAATTGGCAGCCCATCAGATTCTATAAGCTTGTTGTATTCATCAAAATAGAATCCGAATTTTTTAAATTCCTGTTGTTAACTTTGCTGCCAAATCTTACATAGACCTGATTGATTGGGAAAATGTATCTGATCCACCAATACTAAAATCAATCTCTGATGAAGATGTTCCATTGTTTGTTTCAGGGAGCGAAACAATTGTCTTTACTACGTCTGCCATGTCACACACAGGCCGTGGAAAGGGCAGTTAAAACAGTGACAGAAGCTCCAGCTACAAAAAATCTGAAAGAGAAGGTTGGGTAATTCCATTGTGACTAACATAACATTTAGAGTAAATTTTTAATCTTTCTTTCTGTGTGTGAGCCTTATTTTTGTCACAATACCAAAAACAAGGTGTTATTCTTCTCCGCATAGATGAGTTGTTTAAGTTAATATACAAAAAGAATAATATTAATTTCATTTTTGGCAGTTAGAGGACATTTTGATCAACGTGACTAACATAACAGATCTGTTTCAAATCTGTTATGTTAGTCACGTTGATCAAAATGTCCTCTAACTGCCAAAAATGAAATTAATATTATTCTTTTTGTATATTAACTTAAACAACTCATCTATGCGGAGAAGAATAACACCTTGTTTTTGGTATTGTGACAAAAATAAGGCTCACACACAGAAAGAAAAATTAAAAATTTACTCTAAATGTTATGTTAGTCACAATGGAATTACCCGGTTTTATAAAAAACCAACTGGAGTCTTGAAAACTTAAGCCAAAGTTTGATAGTAAGAACTGTCATGCTAATTAAAAGATGCATGTTTTTAGTATTGTAAATATATGATTATAAAAAAACGTTTTTTGAATAATAATGAATAAATAACAGTTAGATAACCTTGAGCTGTTATATATTTATATTTATTAATTTATTTGTTTATTTATTCCTTTTTTTTTAATTATTTAACAAAAATTGATTTTTTCCTTAAATATAAGCTTTTTAAACTCAATCCGGCAGCAGAAAATGATATCCTACCTTAATAAAATTTTAGATATAGTCTATAAACGTCATTTGGCACCTTTTTCTTGCTGTGCCCGATGGAAATCCGAAACTTTTTTTTTTGACATAGGACGGTGACCCACCCTAGTGTGCAGTGTTTAGAATTTCTTTGCATTAGTTAAATTGTAATTATCGTCTGCGGTGTTTATTTACTAGTTTAGGTAATACGACAGTAAACAAAATCGAAGACCAGAAATGTTTTGATGGAATGTAAATAGAGGTTTTTTTATGGAAAAAAATGTTTAATAAACATTTACATAGAATAAAATCGTCCGCTTTTGTCGGCTGTCTGTGCATCCATAAGTTCACAATAATCTGCATTGAAAAATGCGTTCCTTGTAACGACGAAACACGTGACTGCTTCAAAAAATCGTTCTAAGTTCTGACAAGAAATTATTTTATTTGAAAACCGATTTTTATATTGACTGCGTAATTGTGTGTTTTGTGTAAATTTTATAATAGGTTGAAGTTATGCAAAACCGTATAGTAGGGTCAGACCGACACCTCTCAATTTTCCTGCTCTTATCAGATGAAAACAATATAAACTGTCAAAGTATCTGCTATAAAAAGCAGTTGAAGCTTTTGTGCCTGTCGGCCCCGTGGCTTAGTTGGAAAAGTGATTTTGAAAATTTTCATAACTTTTTGTCTTATTCTATCTTGATAAAATCCTATGTATACTTGTGTGTGAAGTAAGCAAGTGTATAAATTCACTGTTTATTAGTAGTACATTTTAGCTTTGCAATCAGATTTTTGCATCATAAACCTAAAATTGAAAAAAAAAGGTTTTGCCGCATATTGAGGTGCAAAATAGCACACACTACCAAGAAGGACAAAATTGCACGTTACCCGGAATGGCAAACCCGCATTGCGATCGGTTTTGAAATTTAAGAAAGAAAAACTAGGAAATTAAATGAACTTAAATTTACATATCATCTTAAACTTGCTTTCATACTGAACAATGTTCTTAACTTTTGATCATCTTCAAAATTATAAACAATTTATTTGTAAATTATTGTTGTTTAACTTTATTTGTAAATGTAATATTCAATATCTTAAGTTACTACCTACACAACAATAAAACAAAATCGTGCAGAAAAAGATAGTTAAAAATTGAAGTAGCAAAAAAGGATATGGAACAAGAAGTTCTGTCAAGAACTAAACGAGCCTACTTTCCCGTACATCGACATCGGCAATCTAGCATCTAATCAATATTCTCTTGAATATCTGAAACTGAAAATTATGTCAAACATACCTTTATAACACTTAAAGCTGATTTCTAAAAGCAAAATATACCCCTCTCATCAGATGATCAGGACACGTAAAAAGTAAATAAACGAGTAAATAAAGTTTTGTCGCACCTTTTAAAGAATGTAACTGCTATAGTTCTTCCGTAGAAAAATTTCACAATCGTTTTCAAATGAAAAAAATAAAATAAAAAATAAAATAAAAGAACAAAGAACATCAAAACACATTTTATCGAAGAAAGAAAAAAAAACCTCGTTCGTTAATAAAATATTTCGAATTTTATTTTTAATCCGTTGCCAGTTGTTAAATATAAGTAAAGAATAAAATGCTCTCGTGAATGAACAATTTTTGTAATCAAAAAAAAAAAAAATATCGTCTGCCAAAAAAAAAATAAATAAATAAAAATAATAATAATAAATTAAACAAAAAAAATGAATAAATAAACAAAAAATCGTCTGCCCAGTCAGTCATTTTTTTCTGAGCCTGCATTTCCGCCATGTTTGCGGAGTCGGAGTCGGAATCAGAGTCCTCACAGAAGATTATTCAGAAAAGTACTTAACATACATTTTTTATCAAAACTGTTTTCTTACAAACTTAGTTTGAAGGAAATCCGCCTTTAAGTTTAGAATCAACATTCAATTTAAATTTCCCAGTAGGCGCTCATGTTAAAAATTTTTCTGAACGGTTCATCATTGAACGAAAAATGGTTCAAATTGAAAAGTAAAATATGGGAACGAGTCTCTCTGAGATCTTTCGAACAAAAAAAGTTTATTCAATTCAGACGGTTCACTTAAAAGTTATTAGGTGGAGAAAGGTTGCTTGAACGGTTCAATGTTAAACGAAAAAATTTTCAAATTGAAAATTTTAATACGGTAATGAAGTATCCTTGCCGATATCTTTCGAACAAAAAAAAGTTTGTTCAAATCGGACTGTTCACTCAAAAGTTAGTATCGCGGAACCGGTTGTTTGAACGGCTCAAAATTGAACCAAAAATTGTTCAAATCAAAAAATCAAATATGGGAATGAGCTGTACTCGCCGAGATCTTTCCAACAAAAAAAAGTTTGTCCAAATCGGAATGTTCATTCAAAAGTTATTAGGGGGGGGACAGACAGACAGACCGACAGACCGACCGACCGACAGACCGACACACAAATTCCCCATCTCAATACCCTACTTTCAAAATTTTAATTTTTCGATATTCATTTTACCTCTTTATTTTTTCAACTTGGCGATATTTTTTTTAACTTGGCGATTTTTTTTGGACTTGGCGATATTTTTTAGATGCATTAAGCTACTTTTAATACTTTTTTCGTCTTTCTTTTATTTTTAACGGGAAAGTAGGCTAAAATGGAAAGGTAATTGAGACTTTACTTGAAGTAACTTTTTCTAGTGGGATCATAAAAGCATTATTATTTTGTGTTATTTTTTGTGTCGTACCAACTTTTAATGATTTTTTTTAAAACTAGTATGTATTACCTTTAAATTTACACGGTGTCTGGTTTATCCGCCCCCTCTCTAAGGCCGGATGCAGCTTCTGGATTAGGAGGGCTTTATTTTCGGAAAGGGAGGGGTCAAAATGCAATTTTTGTGCGAGTTTTTCAGAAATATATTCTAAAAAAAACCGTTTTAAGCTATATTTAATCGTTTAAGAAAGGGGTCATGATTACCATTCCCCCCTTCCTCTGCCCCCCTCGCTGTGATCCACCTATGGGGCAACCGTTATTTTTCAGAGGTGGACAAAAATTTAGCAATGAAATAACTATGCACATCAACATTTTTAAACTCAAGATAATATGTCTCAAATGTGTAAGGACGTGTGTTGACTATTTTTTATCCTAGAAATCTCTCAAAAAAAATTTATTTCGCTTCAGAGCTTTAAGTTATGGTTTTGCCCCTCATTTTCTTACTAGTTAAGGAAAACTAAAAACGAATTCTGTGTTCAAATAGAAGAATATTTTTGTCTCACAGAATTTCACTTTAATTAGGTGTTTAACTGAAGTCTTAAAAATGTTGCTGAATTGAAACTGTTCTTGACTAACAACGTAATTTATCACCCTAAAAGAGGAGGAAGGGGAAAGAAGATAACTATTACGTACTTCCTAAGTCACTTTAAAGTGCATATTTTTAAACTTCTAGATAAATTTAAAGCAATGAACATGCAATGAAAAATTTCGTCAGATATGCTTCAGTTTACCATAGTGTAAGATAGAGTGCACCTACCGACTGCCGTAGAATGACTGAGAGGGTCTTTTCGTAAGCCGGCTGTCGGAGTCGGTGTCCAAATTTATTCAAAACACCAAAACATTACATACAATAAAAATAGTACAAGACAAATAGCAGGGTACAATACAAAAACAGCAAGACAAAGGACTTACAAAACACAGAGATATTAAAAGATGACAAAAAGAAACAAACAGAAAAATAAAAATAAATAAAAAAATAAAGGCAAATTCACTGAGTGAATGAAGAGGTGTGCGCAAAAATATTATGGGCTAAGATCACGTGTTGGACGGAAGATTGTATAAAAGGGGTAGGTGAGATAAATTTAATCAGAAGATGTCATGCATAACAAAAGAAAGAGTGATTAAGGGTGAATTTTAGTTTAGGTCGGGAAAGAGCAGTAGTCCGGGAGCTAACTGTCAAAAATCAATGGAATACTGCAAATCGTGATAAGAAGACGCCACTTGGTAGGAATGTTGCTAATGGCTATACAATGAAATTAAGACCCAGAGGCACTTTCAAAAACCGTTTTAATCCAAGATGGCCGCGTTTTTCAAAATGGCGGCCTATGCTACTGCTTTTGCAATTTAACTCACACAAAAGAGGTTTTTATATCAAATTATATGTTTTTCGGGCCGAAGATTTCATTTAGTATGTTGAAAAGAAGCTAAATGTTCATTTTGATGTTTATTTTTTTATTTATTTTTAAGAATTATATTGTTTACGAGAAGACTACATGTAGTATCCAAAATCTTTTAGAAAGTTAGCCAAATTGCGACCGAAAAAAATAAACTGGGAAACCTGGTGCGGTGGTAACCTAACCATGCTCAAATTAGTCTCCTAAGAACTCCACACACATCTCCCAGCGGTGCTGCTATTGTTAGAAGCATTCCGAAAAGGCCCGTTTAGTCTGTGGAGTTAGCGACAAAAACAGCCGAAATATTTCACTTCCGGACACCAGTGTGAAATTTGGTACAGAGCTTATGTACAAATACAAGAACAAAAAACCGCCGGGAGACACTTGATCAGGGGTCATGAACTCCCGTGATGACGTCATCAAGATGGCCGCTTTTACAGGTAAATACATTCGTTTAATTGCTTAAAACTCCATCACAGATGGAAATATTGCAAAACTCAAATGTATCATTTGAAAGCTCTTTGAAAGAGCTATTGGGAAAGATTTAATTTTTCTTTCTGAGGTCAAGGTCTCACCTTTAATGACGTCATCAAAATGGCCGCTTTTACAGGTAAATACGTTTGTTTAACTCCCCCTAAAACTCCATCATAGATTTAAATATTTCAAAACTCAACTATATCATCCGAAAGCTCTTTCAAAGATCTATTTGGAACGGTTTAATGGTTCTTTCTGAGGTCAAGGGCCCACCTGTGATGACGTCATCAAATGGCCGCTCTTACACGTAAATACGTTCGTTTAACTGCTTAAAACTACATCATAGATTGAAATATTGCAATATTCAAATATATCATCTGAAAGCTCTTTAAAAGAGCTATTTAGAAAGATTTAATTTTTCTTTCTAAGGTTAATGGCCCACCTGTGATGACGGTCATCAAAATGGCCGCTTTTACAGGTAAATACGTTTGTTTAACTCCCCCTAAAACTCCATCATAGATTTAAATATTTCAAAACTCAACTATATAATCTGAAAGCGCCTTAAAAGATTTATTTATAAAGATTTAATTTTTCTTTCTGAGGTCAAGGGCCCACCTATGATGACGTCATCAAAATGGCCACTTTTACATGTAAATACGTTTGTTTAACTGCTTAAAACTCTATCATAGATTGAAGTATTGCAAAACTCAAATATATCATCTGAAAGCACTTTAAAAGAGCTATTTAGAAAGATTTAATTTTTCTTTCTGAGGTCAAGGTCCCACCTGTAATGACGTCATCAAAATGGCCGCTTTTACAGGTAAATACATTTGTTTCACTCCCCCTAAAACTCCATCATAGATTCAAATATTTTAAAAACTCAACTATATCATCTGAAAGCTCTTTAAAAGAGCTTTTTAGAAAGATTTAATGTTTCTTTCTAAAGTCAAAGGCCCACCTGTGATGATGTCATCGAAATGGCCGCATTTACAGGTAAATACTTTTGTTTAACTCCCCCTAAAACTCCACCATAGATTCAAATATTGCAAAACTCAAATATATCATCTAAAAGCTCTTTAAAAGAGCTATTTAGAAAGATTTAATTTTTCTTTCTGAGCCCACCTGTGGTGACGTCATCAAAATGGCCGCTTTTACAGGTAAATACGTTTGTTATACATTTTCAATTTAAAATTGTTATAACTTTTCAACTATTTGTCTTAGAAAATAAAACCAAGCCCAAAAAATTGCTCTTTTAAAGCGCTTTCGGATGATATATTTCAGTTTTGCAATATTTAAATCTATGATGGAGTTTAAAACAGTTACATGAGCGCATTTACCTGTAAAGCGGCCATTTTGATGACGTCATCACAGGTGGGCCTTGACCTCAAAAAGAAAAATGAAATCTTTCTAAATAGATCTTTTAAAGCGCTTTCAGATGATATATTTGAATTTTGAAATATTTAAATCTATGATGGAGTTTTAGGGGGAGTTAAACAAACGTATTTACCTGTAAAAGCGGCCATTTTGATGACGTCATTACAGGTGGGACCTTGACCTCAGAAAGAAAAATTAAATCTTTCTAAACAGCTCTTTTAAAGAGCTTTCAGATAATATAGTTGAGCTTTGAAATATTTAAATCTATGATGGAGTTTTAGGGGGAGTTAAATAAACGTATTTACCTGTAAATGCGGCCATTTTGTTGACGTCATTACAGGTGGGACCTTAACCTCAGAAAAAAAATTAAATCTTTCTAAATAGCTCTTTTAAAGAGCTTTCAGATGATACATTTGAGTTTTGCAATATATCAATCTATGATGGAGTTTTATGCAGGTAAACGAACCTATTTACCTGTAAAAGCTGCCATTTTGATGACGTCATTACAAGTGGGACCTTGACCTCAGAAAGAAAAATTAAATCTTTCCAAATAGCTCTTTTAAAGAGCTTTCAAATGATACATTTGAGTTTTGCAATATTTCGATCTATGATGGAGTTTTAAGCAATTAAACGAACGTATTTACCTGTAAAAGCGGCCATCTTTATGACGTCATCACGGGAGTTCATGACCCCCGATCAAATGTCTCCCGGCGGTTTTTTGTTCTTATATATGTAGATAAGCTCTGTACTAAATTTCACACTGGTATACGGAAGTGAAATATTTCGGCTGTTTTTTGTCGTAACTCCACAGACTAAACGGGCCTTCTCGGAATGCTAACAATAGCAGCACCGCTGGGAGATGTGTGTAGAGTTCTTAGGAGACTAATTTCAGCATGGTTAGGTTACCACCGCACCAGGTTTCCCAGTTTATTTTCTTCGGTCGCAATTTGGCTAACTTTCTAAAAGATTTTGGATACTACATGTAGTCTTCTCGTAAACAATATAATTCTTAAAAATAAATCGAAAAATAAACATCAAAATAAACATTTAACTTTTTTTCAACATACTAAATCAAATCCTTGGCCTGAAAAATATATAATTTGACATAAAAACCTCTTTTGTGTGAGTTAAATTGCAAAAGCAGTAGCATAGGCCGCCATTTTGAAAAACGCCGCCATCTTGGATTAAAACGGTTTTTGAAAGTGCCTCTGGGTCTTACTTTCAATGTATAGGCCTAAACAACATTCCCACCAAGTGGCATCTTCTTATCACGATTTGCAGTTTTCCTACAGTTAGCTCCCGGGCTACAGGGTCCTGTTGGCTTAAAGAAAGTTTAATAGATTTAACATGCATCTGTGAGCTTTAAGGTCAATATGGGACCAAGAAATTGTCCCATAGACAAGTGTAATACATAAAAAAGTGCATATATAAGCGCAAGATAGTGGAATAACATCAGATACCCTCTTTTTCTTTTTAATCAGGAATCACTGAATGAAAAAAATGTAAAACAAAACAGGAAACGGCCATGGCTGGTTTCTCTGCGTAACTCTCGATCAATATTTCCTTTCTTTGTTATAATCTTTTTCCTTGTAATAACTTCCGACAATATTAAACATACCTTACAGTTTTATTCTAGCAAAGAGGCAGCTTACAATTCATATTTCTCAGTTAATAGAGTTTTATCCATAACCTTTAAGACCAGGTGACAACTTTCAAGCTTAGCTGATGTGCTTTCATTTGGCTAGGAGGAGATGTTTTTAGTTTCAAAAAATCATTACTTGTTATATTGTTGTTATATCAGCTGTTTTGTTGACAACAATGAAATGTGCGTTTTTATTTCTCAACATATTTTGATCCATAATAATCTATATCTATAAAAATGAGTGTATGTATACTTGTTCTCTATACAAATCCACAGTTTGCGTCAGATTTTCATCAAACTTGACACAAAGGTTCCTTGATGCCCTAGAATTCTCACAGGCGGGGTCTTGAAATTTTAAAAAATCTAAAAAGCTCAAATTTAAATTTTTTGTCAAAAAATGACCCTTTTATAGGAATCTAGCCTATTTATATTGTAATCGAGATAGGCCTTTTAGCATTCAAATTGATGAAATTGAAGATTTTTAAATATTAGTATTTTCCAACAATGATTACGATTAAAGTAATGAATTTTCAATTTAAGGCTCACCTATTTCCTTTTAGCATTGAAATAAGTAAAAAACAATCATAATTCATGTGGACTTGATAAAAGAACCACGGATTTGAATTTCAAATTTGCAATGCGACGACAGTTGCGTCTGTAATGGAGATAAGCCTTCAGAACGAGAAATAGATTTATTTCTGAGTTATAATATTTTTTACTTTGTAGGTGGGAACATTTAATAGAGAAAAGTTAATATTTTAAATTTGGCAGGTGAAATTGATGCAATTTTCTCACTTCCATGTGCATATATTTCATGCCAGTGGACGCGGCAAAGCACAGACAACATTTATCCTTAATTTTCACCTTTTGATAACTTTCTGTAATATTTTAGTTTTTTTCAAAGTTTGTACCTAAGAGACAGATTGATGCAAATTATTTTATACCCATATGAAAGAACTCTTTCAAACTTTTTTTCCCTAAATGCTATGTTGTATTAATAAGCACCCGGGCAACGCCGGGTATTAAGCTAGTTGGAAAATATAAATTGAGAAAAGTAGAATTCCTGTACAAATAGTTTCTAATAAGTATGTTGCCATCTTGTTATTGTTAAAGAGCAGAAGAATGGAAGAATGTCTGGGTTTTGGTACAAAGAATCAGGAAGAAAATATTATGAATAGTTTTACTCTTTCTTGTTTACTTAATACTCAATCATCTTTGGAACTTTGAGTTTATCTCCTGATCTAAGTTGCACCAAACAAAGTACATTTTAAACATATTTTGAGAAAAACGCTTTCAACGACAAGATCGCCGTTTTTTAAACTAATTTATGCACTTATTTATTTTTTTATTTATTTATTCATTTCGGAAGAATTTATACGCTTTTTGGAACAATTTAGTGCTTCTTTAGAAAACATTTAGTAAATAATTGACTTGAAAAAGAGTCTTGCCTGTGTAACAAACATTAAAAGATATTCAAAAAAAAAACCTTTTTGATATCCCAAAAATATGAGTGGCACTTTCGTTCTAACAAATAAACGTAACGACACTTTTCAATGCGATGATCATGTTGACGGAGAATATTGTTCTGTATTTTATATAAAAATATGCAATTAAAAATTTTTTGTTTCATAAAATTGAAGAATTTTTTTTTAAAATACCGATGAAAAGAAAAAAATATTGTCTGAGTCTGTCGAAGTGAAATAGAAGAAACACTGAAAATGATTTATTTAGTTAATTTTCATGAATTAGATTGTATTTTCTCTACTACTTAGGGCTTTAAATTACAAAAAAAAAAACTTTTTTTTTTTTTTTTTTTTTGCATTTTAATCACTTTACTTCAATTTAAAAGCAAATGAAATGCTTTTGACAGTGTACAAAGCGAAAAAGTTTTAACAATGCACTATACACTGAAAAAAATAAACTGTTGTTTTTACAGTATAATACTGACAGCAGGGGTTCCAGTTTCAAACTGTAAAACTAAGAATTTTACAGTTTATTACCATAAATTAGCTGCATGATACTGTAAAAACAACAGTTTAATGCTGGCAGCAGAGACTCCAGTTTAAAACTAAAATTACTATAACATTAGCTGCATTATACTGTAAAAACAACACTCGATTTTTTGCAGTGAGAACACTTAAAACGTCCGACAATCCCATAAAAATAACGAGAAAAAAAACTATCTGTAAAGTATAATTCATTGAAACCATTTCTAATGCTAATCTACATCCTTAACGAATACTTAATTTTATATCATTAATAATTTCATGCTTTTTGTCTTGCTCTGTTAAAGTCTACAATGTTTTGTTTTGTGTTTCTTATACATTTTCATCCAAAACAAATGAATTAAATCCCGCCATGGTTATCAACAGCCACTTCGTCTTTTCATTGTGTCTTACTCAAGAGTAGCCTCATAAAAAAATCAATTTCTTTTCTTCTCCCTTCTTTGGAGTTGAGCTCTTTGAAAGAGTAAAGAAGAAATTACAGTTGTGTGTTGACATAAATTACACATTAAGAAGCCGGCTGATAAGGCGTAGGATTTCGTTTGTGAAACGGAGGTGGGGTTCAAGAAGTAGAAACAATGTTTGCGTATTTCTTAATCTGCCATTTTATAGCTAAAGTATTATTCCATTTTGCTTTGCGTGGTTTTACTTTTCCCACACCTGTAACTTTCAACTCAATCGGTGATCAACTATTTTTTTCTTTGAGAAACAACGCATTTAAATAATATTTGGGTAAGTTATTCTTTACTAGTTTTGAAGTTGGTGTGAATTTTAGGAAGTTTGTGGATTGTTAAAAGATTACATAAAATTTATTAAAATATTTTCGAAAATGGACTAGTGAGTATTAAAAGCATTACTTCATAGACAACAGTTGGTATCCCATTTTTTGTTTCTTTATGAAACTAACACTAAAAATAATAATTTGTGGGAAGGGAATTTATGTATTTTTAAAAGTGCAACAATATATTCGGTGGATATTTAACAGGAATTGAAAAGTTTAACACTAATATCTAAAAGGGTGGTATAACTACAATTAATTTGTAGTTAAAAACGCATTATAATTTTTTCTTCTTTTCTTTTTCTTTTTTCTTTCTGCTTTAAAAATCACAAAGTACTTTGACTAGGTCAGCAATTTTTTATTTTTAACTTTTAGCTAGAGAGAAGCCATAATTTTAAATTGAGAAAAAACTTGGGAATTGAATCAAAAAATAAAACTAAAAATTAAAGACTAGCTTCAAATCTACAATTTTGCAAAAATATTGAACATGGCCGTAAGATTTGGCGACTTTAGTCTTGCTCAAACTACAGATTCAAGAAAAATATTAATTATTGTACTTTTTTCTTTGCCAATTTTTTACCTCTGATCATGCAAGAAATAATGAGCCACTGCATAACTCAGTTTATACTAACTTTTCTCACAGTTCACAGTTCACTCAGTGGCACACATCTGGTTTGATTGACAGCATAAAGAACATTTCGCACTTGGGATTGTTTCAAAATTTCTCTCGTTTTTTTTTTCTTCTCTCCAACTTCATCAAGATAATGAGCCAGTTACAAAATGTCATTATTGGTTCTTCTTGATTGCAGTACTGAAAGCTAACTGCTATGCAGTATTAGAAAAACTGGTTTGTTTTACCAGTTTTGTGAGTCTGATTTTTTTTCTCCTAACCACCACTGTAATTACGGGGCTAAGATAATAACTTATTCAGAAATTGTCAGCTGTACACTTTATAATTCTCTAGTACGTGAATAAATGAGATGTTGAGGCATTAGTTTTCCAAATGCAATATGCTGCATATCTCAATTATAGAAACCTAATTTGCCAAAGCAAAGGGGGTTTTTTTAGAAGAGCTGAAGCAATTTGCATAGATTATTCGTGAATGATGACGTCCTTCCCATCCTTTGCAAAGGAAAATGCGTATTTTGTAGCAAAAATGAGACTTTTTCTTGATGGTAGACAGGAAGTTCTGACTCAGCAACAAAGGCTCGGGTAAATTTTTAAAATGTTTTTCAAATTGTTTTAACTTTTAAAGTTTGTAACTGAAATGTGATAAGCAAGTTTCAGATACCCCGTTTGTACGAATAAAATATCCCAGAGCAGAATATTTCCCGTGCCATAGACTTAATGTTAAAGTTCCCAGCTTAAAGACATACCCCGCTTAATCGAATAATATTTCTTGGAACCGACAGTATTCGTTTAAGCGGGGCCGACAGTTATAGTGAACTCTCACTTGTGTGCCGGTCTAAGGGACCAACAGAAAAAGGCGCATAAGTGAGAGAGACGTATAAGTGAACAAGCCTATATTTAAAGGATAAAACGCAACATAGGTTCTAATGAGAGAATGAATAAGAATGTTTCTATAGAAAAGGGACATATTACTACAGTTTGGCATATACTGTAACGTAACTACAATGATAAAGAGAAAGCAAAAATTATAGCATACCTAAGTACAAACTGTTTCCTTTAAAACGATGCATAATGGATAATTGTCCCTCTCCGAACTCTAGTTCATGCGGAAATAATGCCTTCCGTGAGCAATAAAGGCGAAAGATTAAAGAGGAAAGTGAAGAAAACTGCTAATTTTATAAAGAAAATAAATTAATTTTTTTACATTTTATGGAAAATTCGACGTGTAAGTGAAATATTTATCTTTAGAGCGACGCATAAACGAATGATACTATCATTATTTTGCTATGAAATGTACTGGGACCATTAAAAATCGTCGTATAAGTGAAAAAGGCGCATAAATGAGGCGGCGTATAAGTGAGAGCTCACTGTATTTGAAATGCAGTATAACTTACTTTATCCAAGCTAACGAGTACCCAAGTCAAAGAAAAGAAAATCAAAGTAATGTGGGTAATAAGTAAAATATCCTCCAGCGAGTAGAATTTCCATTCATTATGATTTAAAAAAAAAATAAACAAATTAATAATATATTGTTGCAATGTTACGCAGAATTTTTTATTGTACTCTAGAAAATATTTAAATGAAAAAAAAATTCTTAAAAAAATGGTGTACTACGTTTTGTTACAAACACAGGTGGCTGTGCTGTCGGGTTGACGCCTCTGGTGTGGTGCCATGAGATTTTTTAGATAAATCAAAATGTGTCACGCAAACTATGCAAGAGCTGTACATTTAATCAAGAAGAAAAGCGAATTTTTAATTTTAAGCTATTATTTTTGTGAGCATCATTTATTTTTTAAAAGTCTGCAAATTCAATCTGTATCAACGAGGGCTGGATACACAAGGCTCTATTGTAACCGATATGTTACTGTTTATGTTCTTGAGAATATAAAATCCAATTTCCCTTGGTTAATAAATTGAAACTTATCTGTACATATCATCCGTGGTTCATCTTTTATGACCCACACTAGTTCCTTTCTGCCTCTATAATAGTTTAAAAAAATATATGTACGATAAAACGGAGGTCTACCGAATATACTTACAAGTTAATAGAAATGTGTGGACAAGAACTAGCGTAGCTTGCTTATTAAATTATGGGTACCTTAAACTAGGGAGCACTAATTAGGGTTGGAATATTATTTCGCCTGCTTGCGTATCTCTCTTTATCTCTCTTTACCTCTCTCTTTCTCTTTCTCTCCCTCTTTCTCTCTCTCTCTCTCTGTTTATTCCTTGCCATCATTTCATTGGGCTGCCGCAAACGTGTTGGGTCAAAAAGAAACGAAAGAAATAGATTCTTATAGCGTTATAATTTGTTAAACTTGATGTGTTCAGTCATTTATATAGTTGCGCAATACTGCATCAGCAGCATGAATCAGCAACTGCAACTTAGATGTTTTCAAAGTTAAAATCGTCTTCTTTGCTTTTCAGGATGATACTTAGCTGCTCTGTAGAAACGCAGCTAAAAATTTCCGTTTAGTGATTACCTTTAAAACTTTTTACGATTCCATTACTTTCTGGCATTGTGACCATTGCGACACGCAGTTACGTTTCCGTAACTTAAGTTGTGCTGGTTTTGGCTTTTATGTGTATTTTTAAATATCATTTACGTGCAGAAAATAAGCAGATATAGCATCAATGAAATTACAAAAAAAAAATGCATCAGTAAAAGTTGAATTTGTGTGTATGACAAATTAAGACAAATTAAGCCATGACAAATTAAGAACTATGATTTAAGAACTGCGCTTTACATAGAGCTGCTGCTTTTTAAATAATTCAATTCAGAAAAAGTGCTGCAGTAGTCTGAATGTGCTTTAAGTCGTTTTCTATTAAAAAGGAAGTGTACGGAAATTCCTTCCAAATCTATTCTAAAAATAATAGATAAGCACTGAATGTCTTCCTGTAAACACTGAACGTATCCTGTTCAGGATATTCATTAAATTTAAGCTAGGGACCACATTTGAAAATAGATTGGGGCACATCTGAAAATTTTTTGGTAACAGATTTGAGAACGGATTGGGCACACTTGCGAACTCATCGCTTTTTCTCGTACCAACGTAACTTTAACAGCTTTGTTTAACTGACAGTAGACATAGTTCCTCAATATGATACTTCAAGAAATTTTGTTACTATGAATCATTATTAGTTGGCATAACAAATACCTTTACAACATATGGTTTTCCATGGTCTAAGACCGTCCTTTGACGGACGGCTGATAGCTGCCACGCGAGACTGCTGTAAAATTAACAACAAACACTTCTGTAAAAAAGGCAGAGTATTTGGAAAAATATGAGTGTGCCAAGAAAATTTTAAAAAGTGTGTGTTCCAAAACAGAGGACTGTGTTAGTGCTCAAAAAGTTTTCTCAAAGACATTTTCAAGAGTGTTCAACAGCGTGGTGAGCCAAAAGAGTATTCTGAAAAGTGTTCTAAAATTGCTTCAAAAAGTATTTCAAAGTGTTCTAAAAAGAAGAATAAGTGTTCGCGTTCAGAGAGCGTCCAAAATATGTCCAAATAGTAATTTTAAGTTTTACAGTGTAGTTTTCAATAGTGTTCTATCTAGGAGCATGCCCACCAAGTCGAGCAAAAGCAAGCCAAGTCGATTCAATCGACTTGGTATCGATTCAATCGAGCAGTACTATCTTTACAGGAAGCAACTTAAGGTTATTTTTGACGCCCTTCAACCCTGTTGTGGATAAAGCTAGACAGCTAACATTTTAGCTGCTAAGAGAACATGCGCTATTGAGTTATTCTTGAGAATTAAATTTAATTTGTACGAATTATAAGGGGTATCCTCCTTACGAAATGAGTGAGTTTTCTTTGATCCGCCAAAACAATAGCGTCAGCAATCTTTAGCTGTGTAGCACTTGCGTTAGCATTATTACAGAGCAAATGTACATCTAATAGAAAATCTTAAACGAAAAGTTGCAAACATACTTCAATCACAAGTTGAGAAATAATGGATACTTCAATGTTGAATGACAGGGGGGAAAATCGGAACTGAGCAATTTTACTTTGGAATGCTTTCATCAAAGGCTTCCGGTGCAGTCGTGACCTGACCTCATGTCAATGGCAATTTTGATTTTTAGGTCGGCAGATCGCACAGATCGAGAGACCATAGAAGAAAGTGAGTTCTAAAAGGAAAGGAACATTGAAAATTGACAGTTCCATGCATTAATTGCATGCTACAATTCAATCTCATTTGAAATATCATCATACCATTTTCGGTTGGGCAGAATGTTGCAAAATGCTGTGGAGTCTCATCATTCTTAACCCTGCTAGAGTTATAATTTTGATAACAAAGGGTACAAAGAAGGGCTACAAGGTTAGTAAACGGAGTTTCTAATATAGAATTTGATTCCAGACTTAGAATGCTTAATTTGTATAGTCTTGAGCAAAGGAGAACCGGAGGGGACATGAGAGCCAATATTTAGAAAAGTGCCAATTTGAAGTTGAAGTTTTCTGAAAAAAAAATTTTTTTGCAGAAAAAAACTAATATTGGATTTTAAGTCTAAATTGGGTCTAAATGCAAGAAAATAAAAGGGGGGAGGTCAAGGAAGTTATTTACCCCCTCCTTAGATTACTCACTTTTAAGCCGTTACAGATCTGATGAATGTTACAGATCTGATGTTAATATGAGTTACATATTTGAGTTTATGCTTTCAGTCTTCGTTAACATCTCTAAATACGATATCATTTCCTTGCATTTTTAACATAGAATTAAGATAATTATATTAAAATATATATATTAGGCTAAAAAATCAAATATCATTATGAAAAAGCATTTCTTGGAAATAAAAATGAGCGATAAGGTTTTTAGATAAAATAAATTATGAGATTACCAAATCCAAGCTAATAAAACATTTGTTTTGTTTTGAAACAACACACAACTTCAACTTTTTCAACACACAACTCTGCTGCTTGCTTTTCTTTAATTAGTTGCAGGAAATTTAATTTCTTGATCAGAAATTCAAATTTACCATGCTAGTTATTATCTAGTTATTTAGCGAAGTTATAAGAAATTGAGGCACAAAAAAAAATAAATTAATTAATTAAAATAATAATAATTAATTAACTTAATTTCTGCAGTGTCAATTTTTCTTATTTTACTAACTTCTATTGTTAGGTCATACAAACCACAAATGAAGCAATTGTACTAAAACTCATTGCTTTTCATTTTTTAAGAACAAAAATATTCAATATATATGGCTAAAGTATGATTTTTGCTTTTTATAATTCTGAAACGTGTGAGTTAGTTCTGTAACATATTTGCTGTTTTTCAATGTTACCGCTCTGACTGTTACCGATCTGACAAACTGACAAAGTTTTTTTTTTATTTCCGAGTCGATCGCACTAAACCAAAATCAAATACGTGGTTTTTTCACTTGTAACAAAGGACTATACTTATATATAAAATAATTTTTAAAGTAATAAAAACTGCGCATTTTAGAGCGTGTTACCGATCTGATGACTCAAATGACACACATTTTATAAAATCACTTAAAAAATCTTACCTACAATTTTAGATACAGAAATGCAAATTTTTAATTACAATTCGATAAAACTTTCCACCAGGTACTCAGTATCACGTGGTATAGGTGCAGGAAATGATTTTGGGAGCCTAAACACAGATCGGAAGTTATTGTTACCACTCTGACGGCGGAACTTGGGACACGCTTATTTCGCATCAGCTAGAAAATCGGAAATCGATTAAAACAAAAATGAAGTAAAATATTAACAAAGGGGTAAAAATAGAATCGTTTTTTGTGCAAGTGCGTTTTTTTGGGAAGTTAGAAAGAGCGCATGACCTGTTTGCATGCTGAGCTTTGCTACTTGGGACACGTTACCGATCTGATTTTTGATGTATAAACACAATATTTTCTGATGAAAAAAAAAAAAAAAAATCTGATGTTATTAGATGAAATGAAAGAAAAACTTATCTTCTTTCTGGGGAAAATTATTTTTTTAACTAGTTATTGAAATACTGGTGAAAATTCACTTGGGACTCAAATTGGCACTTTTCTAAATATTAGCTCATGATTCAGTTATTTAAATTTATTAAAATGAATGATGTTGCAGGGTTGGATTTTTGCGTGGAAAGCAGGACAAGGGGTCATTGTTTTAAGCTGTTTAAACCTCAGGCTAACCTGGAAATTCGAAAAAATTACTACTTTAGCAGGGTAGTGGGAACTTGGAACAGTTTACCGGAAGAGGCGGTAAGGAGCAAGGGAGTAGATAGCTTTAAGAGGGCCATTGATCTTCATTGGGGTCTTTAATTTGACTAGGACCAACCCAGTTGGGCCCAGAGCCTGCTGCTGGTAGTCGCATTTGTATTTGTAAATCAATGATGCTAATGAAAATCTTATTAGATCAACAGACTTGAACCAAATGTAAAGTTTAATAAAATAAGAACAGAAAATATTATCACTTATTAAACTGTAAAAAAATAATAATTAATAGTTAATTGAATAATTAACTAGCCTATGTTACCCATGTCATAATAACGAATCAATTTACACCTCATTCATCAAAATCGGATGTATAGTAGTATCACGAAAAAAAATTTTTGGAAATTCAAAATTTCAAGTTGATAAAAAGTTGTCACTATATCCCCATAGTTACCAAAAAAATATATTTGAAATTAAAAAATATTTAAATCGGGATTACGTTGAAATTTCAGGTTTTTTACTAAAAACGATGATTAATTTTAAAATGTATAAATTATGTATAAAGCAAAAATAATTATTTAAGCGCAAAAATGGATTACTTAAGGAGCAATCTATTAATAAAAAATGCATTGGAGCTAAAATTTAACTTTTAAGTTTCCAGAAAGTTTAATGAAAAACCTCACATTTTTGCTAGTCAGTCATATTTTTAGAGTATTTATGTATAGGGTGTATCTCGGAAATTTTTTGTTTGAAATTCCAAATTTCAAGTTGATAAAAAGTTATCACTATATTCACATTGTTACTAAAAGAATTATTTTGAAATTGAAAAATATTTAGGTCTTCCTAGATTACCTTGAAGCTTCAAGTTTTTTAGTAAAAGGATGATTTTTTTAAAAATGTATAAATTATGTGTAAAGCAAAATAATTTTTTGAGTGGAAAAATGGGCCAATCTCACTATTTCAAAGGGCTGTACTTTAATGTTTGTACTATTAATACAATAATACAAATTATTCTGCAGGATGGGTAAATATTCTAAAAATATGACTGTCTAGCGAAAAAGTGAGGTTTTTCATAACTCTTTCTGGAAACCTAAAAGTTAAATTTTAGCTCCAGTGCATTTTTTATTGATAGATTACTCTTTAAGTAGTCAATTTTTGCACTTAAATAATTATTTTTGCTTTATTCAAAATGAATACATTTTTTTTTAATTAATCATCGTTTTTACTAAAAAACTTGAAACTTCAAAGTAATCTCAGCAGACCTAAATATTTTTCAATTCAAGAGCTGTGTTACTCTTAATTTTTTCGAGACGTAAGGGCGGATCTAGCTTCTGATTTTGCAGGGGGTCATTAATGGGAAGAAGGGTCAAGGTGCAATTTTCCTGCTCAAATAGTGGGTCTGGGCAAACGTTCCAAACTATAAGTTCTCAAAATACTGATTTTTGGTCGCTTAAGGGGGTTCATGACCCCTTGACCTCCGCAAGGATTCATGCCTGTGAAAAGTATTTATCCGAATATTGATATAAATATCTTTATTATCTCCCCTTAATGCCTCCGAGAGTAAATATCAATAGTAGTTTTACTATTGATATTAACTTACCATTGATAACATACTCAGGTTTTTGTATTCTTTAAATAATTGCATATTTTATTGCAGTTGAATTATATTCTTATAAAAAAAAAGTTCATTTTCTTGCCAAAACGTGTCGGGAAGAAAATAATTTAACAAAGCCACTCTTAGAGAAAAAATCAGTACGTAAAACAATACTATTGATGATCTCACTTGTGAACGCCATTGTTAAATTCGACAAAGGCAAAAAAATCAAACCTGAACCAAATAAAAACTTCAACTTCCACTTTAGAAGATTTTCCTCAGAAACAAGTCCAAGGGGGCAACCTCTGATGAGTGGTCTGATTTCAATCCCGTCCCACCAGACAGCGTGACGAAGCTGAAATACAGGGACAAGTGGTTCTTTTTGTGCCGATTTCTCGGGATCGCCGCATGGCAAAACGAAATTGAAAGGTTAGATTGACGTTTAGAGATGAAAAGGGAGAGTGAACGCTTTAGAAAATTGCGCATAAAGAAGGGCAGAGGTAGGTGTAGGTTGGAGAGCCCACATGCCACGCAGCGGTGATGGACTTGATGCGGTTCTTTTTAAACGTTCGTGGCCATTCTTTGTGTTTCCCGACGTGGTCAAAGGTAATTTCAGCAATTGGGTTATATATCACAGACTCACGCGAATTAGAATGGGGGCACGTTCCTGATTCTTTTCCGAAATCGCCGAAAAAGAATGATTCGGAATAATAGCTTGGGTACTCATTGTATGCTTTTAAACATTGGCAACTGCTGAACGAAATGGAAGCTAAGAAATAGATAAATACTATTGTGCAGAAGAGCAAAAAAAGAAAAAGAAAACGTTAAATCCACCCACGTCATTTCAAATTTTTCCAGAAAAATCAAAGGGTGCAAATGACATGCGTATTTCATCGGAAAACAACAAACCGCTCCCACTTATATCTAATGTTTATTTCTGAAAGACAGGGGGGGGGGGGCGCTTGACCTCCCACTTGACCCCTCCCTAAATGACGGGCCTGGTTAAATTGCACAAGACTAGCAGATTACTGCATATAGTTGTCTCGGGTAGGGCTATCAAAAATCAAGAAGGTCTCGTTAGTTTGGTTTCTGGGCCTTCCTCTCCCCATAAAACTTATAAAATTTATTCTACTAGTACTCCGATTCTGAACCGGGCCTTTCAAACGGTCTGACCCCTAGTTTCCGACCAGACTGACATTGCCTGTAGTTATCCCTGATCTCGGATTTTCAATGATTTGGTTTTCAATGCGAAAAAAAAAGAGCTTTGATCTGATGGATATCTGTACATAATAAAGCTTGCATTTTTGCAATGAAAAGAGGCGCTTTGAAACATCGAAGCACTTTTGCACGATTTATTGTTGTCATACTTTATTTAAAAAATAAAAATTCTTCACTGCGAATTCCCAATACACATTGGAAACACGTTTGGAACACTTAAATTCAGAAAAGTGTTCCAAGCTGGCATATGTAATAAAATGTAATAAATGTCTCTGAAGATTTGTCATTGTTCAAAACGTGCTTTAAAATGCATTCCGAAGAGGGTTCAAAAGTGCCGAACTAAGTAAGAGTGCTGAAAAATGTTCCAAAAGTGTGTTACAAAGTGATTAGTGCCTGTGTTCAAAACGTGTTTTAACTTTGCATTGTTTTGTCGTTTGAACTAACATGATCAAACTAAAAAATGGCGATGGCAATGTTTAATGTTAATTTTACTCGCTAAAACAAAAGCTGAGAAAGTTTTTGGAAAGTTTGTTAGTTTTCAATTCGCTATTAATTACATGAAAATCACTGCCATATAACCAAGCTGGCGGTGTTTTTCATCTAATTTTGCTTTAGCCCGGGCTTAGGAGCGGTAAATTACTGCTTCGTTATTAATTGTTCATTCTTTTAGACTGGAGAAAAAATTAGACTTTTGTGCTAAATTTTGCTCTGCTTCAGCGATTGAAATGCAGTGCCAAGAGCTATGATAATTCTTAACAAAAGTTCTAAACATGTTTTTTTAACAGCAGATGCAGCTTCACAAATCGTATAAATAAATGTTAACTTTGATTTTAGTTATTTTAATATTAATTTACTATATGTACTTATTTAATTTATTTTATAATTAAATCGACAAGAAATTGATAAAATAAGTACGGATAAAAATAGTACTATTAAATACTAATTTTATTCTCATTAATGTATTCCTTTTAGTCATCAATTGAGATGATAAATAAGTCTTTTAAAATACAGTGGCTTCCGTTCATATGAATCATGTTTGTTATAAACAGTTTTGATCCAATTAATTGGCTGATTCAACAAAATGATTTGTTCAATAAAGCTGAATATTGGTTTGGTTTCTGCGATTTGATTCAATTAAGCGGTTAATTCAATCAACCAGTGATTCGATTGTCTGACGTGCACTGTATAGGCCCTCACTTTCTGCATTGTCCTGTTCTTTTGAATTGGAGTCGGATGGATTTGGGGGTCAAGAAGTTGGAGTCGGGCGGCTCATTTTCCTCCGACTCCGTAGCTCTGGAAAAAATGCTTTAACCCTTTATGTTCCAAATTAATTTAGGGATGACTTTGTATGTTTTTTTTTTTTTTTTTGGTTTTTTTAGTTGAAAATACACCAAACAACATGTATATCAAGTATAAAATTTCGAAAATCAGAGTCTGTTCCAAGGGAGGGGCGATTGATCTTTTTTTTCTTACTTGGCCACTTTTTTCGCCGTGCATCCTTGTTTACACTTGTTGATTACAAATGTTTTGGTCTTCCATTTCGAAAAATTACCAGATCAGAGCCCCGAATCCCCGCACCTTTTCCCTTAATATCATCAAAAATCAACTGAAATTGCCTTTTTTGAACTTCAAAATCTAAAAACTGCTGAAGAAGAGTCCCTCAAGGGACCTTGTATCCGCCCTTGCCTTAGGGCCCCTAAGAAAACTGCTTCGGATCGCAGGTAATACCATCTGTCGGTAACTCAGCAGAGTACAAGGAGTGGTACTTGAAAGCTTCTGCATGATTCCAGCCATTTAGGATTCATAATACTAAATTAATATAAGCGGGACTTGTGAGTCCCGTCGGGACATAAAAGGTTAGGAGACCAGGCGAGGAAAATTGGAGGACTTTGGCTTCAAAGTGATCTAGATGGGGTTGGCTGATGGATAGAGCCTTGGCCGGGAGTTGGCTGTACACTAGGGTGGGGCGAAAAATAAAAAGTTTTTCAGATCAACTTCTAATAGTTGCCAAAAGTTGTCTTTGGTGATAGTTAGCTTTTGTGCAAAATTTGAGAAAAATCGGTTAATATCTTCAGGGGGCGCTGCGATCGCAAAGTTTTATCATAGCTTTTATCGGGATTTTATGGTTAAAATATGAAAAACAATGCCGTTAGCTAATCTCATTGCATTTTTTTACTCATAAGATATATTCATGCATTCAAAGCATATGAAATAACTCACAAAAAATTATTTTATATGATAGATTTATATTTCAAGCATTTAAAAATAAACAAAAACTTGAAAAAAAGTGATTTTTTTGAAATATAAATATGTCATATAAAATAATGTTAGTGAGTCATTTCATGTGCTTTTAATGCATGAAAACATCTTTTGAGTAAAAAAAAACGCAACGAGACTAGCTAAAGGCATTCTTTTTGATATTTTAACCATAAAATCCATAACAAAGCTATGGTAAAACTTTGCGATCGCAGCGCCCCCTGAAGATATTAACCGATTTTTCTCAAATTTTGCACAGAAGCTAACTATTACCAAAGACAACTTTTGGCAACTATTAGAAGTTGATCTGAAAAACTTTTTATTTTTCGCCCCACCCTACTGTACACAGCTTGCGAAGAAGAAGAACGCTGCTGCCAGTGTCGTATATTTGTTTGAATTTTGGAGGGGACCGAAGTAACCAAGCATAGCCAAGCTTATTTCAGTCTTTCAATAGAGAAAGGGTGCAGGTTAGGGAACCCTCTACTTGAAATGTTTTCTAATCGATGTCTTGAAAACCCATATTTGGCTATCTTTAATGACGTTAGGAAAAAAGTATGGATTCAGAAGCTGCCCCCACAAATTTTGTGTCATTGAAGTTTTAAATTCGCAATTATGCTAGAATTCGTTGAAAGAAATCGATGGGATAGGGTGCTCTCTCTCAGAAAATTTTCGGAATTTAAGTGATAGAAAGGTGTTTGAGGGCTCTCATGTAAATTTTTCTGCGTTGAGGCTCTTACTTGCAATTTTGAATTATCTTTGTTGATGTTTTGCAAAGGGGGAGAAATTCGGGACCTTTCCTTTTTGAAAATATATTTTAAATTATTTCGGGACAATTTTCCTTGATTTTGGGAGGGGCCCGGGCCCCCTGAGCCCACCCCTTATATACGCCCTTGGCTGCTGCCACACACAAACGAATAAAAAACCAAAATCGAACAAACATCCAACGCCATACTGTCAGGTAAGTGGCATCAGATTCAAAGAAGCCACGAATTACTCAATGAAAAAGCAAACGAAATCAGGTTTCGCAACTTACAAGTATTGCTTTGCATCTCATCTGGACGTGATCAATTATCATTAACAGCAACGCGAAAAGCAAAAGCGGCCCATTCAAAGAACCCTCTCTGAAGATCCAAATGAAAAGAGCATCATAATAATGTCACAAATGAAAACCGTTCCCATTGCATCCAACAAGAAGAAAAAAAGAAAAATCTCAGAACGGCTAATAGTCGATTATGACTTGCCCTTGCAATTTGGGAAGGGTCAAGCCTCCGGGGTAATCCGATGAGCAAATATTTGCATATATAGGGTGGGATATATCATTGTCTGCAGGAGTTGTTCTAGATCAAAGCAGACCTCGTTTTCTTCTTCTGTAGGTTTTAACCCGTGAAATAAAATGCAGTAATGAACACTACCCATCCTAATAAGGATTCGCCATTTACATAAATAGAGTACGGTGGAACATTCTTTTTGCTTTTGATGGATTTAAGAGCCTTGCGTGTTCTGATTTTGTTTGTTCTTTTCACTCTCATTGGAATCATTTACGGGGAAATTGTTTACAAAAAAAACGAAGGAGACTATTCATTAAGAGTTTGTCACAGATTTTGATTTATAGTTAACAAAAGATTAAGGTCATTTGATGGTTGTTGCAATTTATATTCCATGATATAGTTTCTCAATATTCTGAATGTTATCATAAAAGATGTCCTTATCTAATTATCTTAAATGCATGCTCCAATTATTATCCTACACAAAATACATTCATTAGGAAACCCAAAGTGTTGATTAGAAAATTGCATTTCTCTTTTGAAAAATATGAAGAGGCTACATTAGTGCCATCGTAAAACTTTCGCAATTAATTAATTTCTAAATCAGTTGCCATATCTTCACCAAATGTACATTTTCACGCTATTATTTCATTCGTTAATTTTAAATAAACGTTTTAGCAGTTTTCCTCGATTTTACTTTATTGTGAATGTTGAATACATTCGGGTACATGTTCATATATTCTATACTGAACATTACAGATGAATGCAAAACTTACAGGTGAGGCAAATTTGCACACACCATCCCTTTTTTTTTCTTTTCTCGTCATTTTTCTATTTAGGAAAGAGAGAATTTGTATAGAGCACCAAGTTGGGGAATGTGAGGCAAAGTGAAATAGTTAATACAACTAACCACTTCAAAATGAAAAAACTAGAAATTTGCTTTGCAAATTACTGTATACAGGGTGTCCACTCCAATCGTGGAACAATAGCTAATTTCTAAACCGTTAGAGATAAGCATATAGTTTATTTAGGAAAAAATCTCCAAATTACGAAAGGAATTTTGGGTCTATTCAATGTTTTTCAAAAAATCAAATTTTGAAAGAGTTACGAAATTTAAATTTTTATACAGCCCCCCAGTCCTATCAATCATATTTAGTAAAACATTCTAGACACTGTAACGTTTAAAACTAAAAAAAAATCACTGTTCTACCACAAAAATTGACCGAGTTATGACGTTTTGAAAAATCAAGATTTTGCATTATTTCATGACGTCATCGAGAGATCGCTTAAGGGACCGTATGCGAAATCCTTCAAAATATTGATTTTTCAAAACGTCATAACTCGGTCAATTTTTGTCGTAGAACAGTGATTTTTTTTTAGTTTTAAACGTTACAGTGTCAAGTATGTTTTACTAAACATGATTGATAGGACTGGGGGGCTGTATAAAAATTTAAATTTCTTAACTCTTTCAAAATTTGATTTTTTGAAAAACATTGAATAGACCCAAAATTCCTTTCGTAATTTGGATATTTTTTCCTAAATAAACTATATGCTTATCTCTAACGGTTTAGAAATTAGCTATTGGTCCACGATTGGAGTGGACACCCTGTATATTGAAAGAACAATGTATTTTATCTCGCGAGAGCTCGCGCGGGGTCGAAAACGACTCCAGATGTTTTTGTTTCCGTTTCTTGGAATTTCATAGCCAGAAATGGAAACCATCTTTTCGGTAGCTGCAATTGTGTCCTTTCTTGATATGAGGGTGTGGCTGGAATTTTCATAAACTCTTTCCATTCTTGCAAAAAAAAGGGGGTCTTTTGAGAGCAGTGGGATCGTTTTCGAACCCCGCGCGAGCACTCGTCTGACAAATAACGGCGCGAGTTCTTGCGAGTTATAAAACTTGCATTAAAATATTTTCATTTTTGACAGTAAATTTGTACCTCAAAAAAAATTAACATTTTCACTTTTAGTAAGAAATCAAAAATGTAAGAATAAATCTTTATTAATTAATATATGAGGAAAAAATAGTAAATAAAATAGTGAATGAGTAAACAAGTAAAATCAATAAAGGAAAGAATGTAAATAAATACGGATAAATACGGAATGCATACCATACTTTACTCCCATTAATGAGCAAAATAAGTATACGACTGGTTATGGAGTAACTTTATATTTTCAACCGCTAACATAAAGCAATTATTTTATCTTACCCGAAACATAACCGGAATAATTACTCGAATCCAAATGCCAAGATGCGAAAAACTATACTTTGTGTAAAATAGGAGGAAGTTATTCCAGTACGTACTCTGGATGATACTGTTATAATTTTTAGTACACAAATGAAATGAATTAATTCAACTTTTCCAGTCCCTAAAACCGTTTGACTTAGTGTTGACCCTGAATACAAATATAAGTACTATAAAAATATAATTGAGTAGTACAACATTTTTGTGAGTAATAATGAATGTATTTTAGTTTAAAAAATATCTTACAATATTTGTTCACGATGTTGTGACTCAGCAAGCAAACGACGGGAACAACTTTCAAAATAAATTTAAAAAAAAAACTGTTAGAAATCAAAAAACTTATTTTACTTGCTTTTATGTCGTTTTTTGGACGTTTTTCTTATACATTCCATTCTTCATCTGGTCATTCACTTAAAATCGTTATCCTACGTTGATATTATAGACTAGAAGTAATAAGTAAAAGTTGTCTGCTTGTAAGTATAAAAGCTGGCACTAAAATGCAATATCACATTCTACGATAAATCATTTTTTCCACATAACTCCCATTTCTGATTTTTCGAACATAATTTGCCATTCGCGAAATAAAGATGGTTTGCAACAAGAACTAATATTAAATTCAAGCTTTAAAAAAAAACTGGACCTAATCATTTAGCATTTAACACCCCAGAGACCCCCAAACCTTCCAATTTTCTTGCGTTTACGGGTGAATATCAGGAGAAGTGCCAATTTGAACATGAAAATTTTTAATTTTTAAAGATACTCAGAAAATAAAATTAATAGGGTATTTCAAATACACATTTGTAACATTTTTTTTTAATTATGGGCATTGTCAAGGTGAACATTTACCCCCATTTTAGGCGGGGTTGTCTTTGAGCGTTACCGACATGATGAGAATGCTACCGATCTGACAAATATTACAGACAAATATTACATTCACATTTAGTGCACAAAAGTAAAAACATTCACTACCTTGAATGTTTAAAAAGAAAATAATAATTACTTCAAATATAATAACACTAACACAGCCTGAACGGTTTTTTTTTTTTTTTTTTTTTTTTTGTTTCATAAATAAAATTAGAGACTAATTAAAAGTTAGTTAAAGTTTAAATTACTGCGACAAAGTTTCTTTCAAACAGATATGTAAGTTATAACTAAAACCGCTAAACAGTCTGTAAGTTTTCCATTTTAAAACAAAATTATATTTTGGGTGCAGTAGTTACGAACAAAGGTCTGAATATTGATGTGAAAGAAAAGAAGGTAAAAAATGGCAATAATTTTGATTGAAAACTCAAATTTTGCGAAAAAATTGTTTTTGAAGCATTTAAAAATACAATAAATAAGCTGCTTCCAATAATAGAAAATTTGGCAGGAAAAACGATGCACTTGAAATTGTCTTTGTTCTTTAAAACTCAACTCATAACACGAAGAAAGAATTGCGAAAAAACATCGGTAACGCACGCATCAGTTTCGTAACAAATATCTTCTACTTCGGTGCTGCCGACATGACAAATTTCGCGTAATATGATAGCTGAACATCCCCAATTAAAGATTCGAAAATAAAAACACCTCATCATGTCCATGGCAATAGGTTTCTTTTCCATTATGCAAAAATAGATTGAAAAATTAATTTATTTTGTGTCTTAATTTCCACTGCCGACATGACACTTCATTTGGTAGAAACAGAAAAGTCAAGATTGAAAAAATCTTACCTGTAATTCAATGCAGCCGAAGTGAAATTTTCTATCGGAACTGAAATATCACATATTAGAGCTTCACCGAACGTAATTTTTTGGCGCCAAAAAATGTTTTGTCTAGATTTCATCATTCCGGAAGTTGGCTCACTCGTCATGTTATGAAAACTTGAGACAAGCAGAAATTGCTTTTTTTTATCGATCTAAATTCATTTCATCTTTAACACAAGAGTTAATCGTCATAGATGAACATAAAACACGTTATTTCCTTTTGTATTTGTTTCTGCTGCGATGTTTTATAATCCAAAGGATTTTTTTTTAACTTTGCGATTCGAATGTGTGACGCGCTGCCGACATGACATTGAGGCAATAAAAAGAGGTCTATTGTCACAAATTAAAGTAAAACCTGAAAATTCTGTCATGGATTGTATGTGCAACGCAGTTTACTGTATGAGAAAACAAAAATCTCTGGTTTTTATTTGGAAGTGCTTGAGAAATTCATTTGTGACTTAAATTAGCACTTTTCCTGATATTCACCCTTACCGGTTTGGAATGGGTCTCTGAGATATTTATGTAAAATCAAAACTACATGTATTTTAGAACAATTTTGAGTTCATTTAAACAGGAACACAAATCTGAAAAGTCAAAGAAAGAACGCGTCACATGACTACTGTCATGCTGTATGTTCAATATATTTATCACGTGACAGAACCAACTCATCAAATTAAAATACTCTTTCTTCAAAGAAACGTATCACCATAGCTTAAATTGAAATCATATTAATCATCTCAGCACACCTGACATTGAACTACACATTTAAATTGAAACTGACCATACATCTTGTTTTTCTAATCAAAGTTTACATTCGAGATCAACCCTAACTGGTTTGGAAAGTAACCATAATCTCTTTTTCTCGACGTTTATGAGCCATAAAAGTGAAAAATGGAGGAAAGCAACACCACTTCTAAAAGCTTTCTTCTTCTGCTCGAATAAAACGGAAAAAAGTGTTCCAAAATCCAGAACTAAATTAATAGTTGGAGTTGGGGCAGATGCTTTTTGGAATTGCAACTCAACTCGTCTGATTTGGCGAAAACATTTCCCTTTTGTGTTATAAAACGATTTTTTTTTCTTTCTGCATTCCTCAAACAATTTGTGAGGGCTCGCGATGCAACAAGCCGGAATTTTCTGCCTCGTTTCGCAACAATGGCCTCAATTGTTCGAAACACACAAAATCTGCACTCACTCTCTTTCTCCGAGATTTGTGGTATTGTGGTCTTACAAAGATACGCCCAAACCTTAATTTAAATGATGAACTGTAATTTTCTTCACAAGGCCGTCATGGTGAAAGTTTCAGGCTGTAATGTAAGCTCATTTATAAACTTGGGGAGTTTTGTCCCAAACAGAAAGTTATAAATTCAAAGAAAATAAGGTTCATCCATAAAGTGCTTGACGGTTGGCGCTTTATCAGCTGAAAAATAAAACAAAGATTGATTGATCAAGACTTGTTAAAATTAAGCAGGACGCTCGTTTAATTGGTTAAATATGCAAAACTCAGACTCGGACATGCTTTTAAATCAATTAAACAGAGCCTTAAAACACATTTTGTTGCATTTTGAATGCAGATAATTAATGGAAATCCGGATTTTAGAGTAGAGAAGAGAAATAAAAAGAGAATGAAGTCAAAGTGCGATTGTTTTTCTTTGTGTTAAAAATTTGCTCTTAAAAGTAATTGAACGTGTTTGGACTGACTTGCAATTGGATGCAATAATTCAGCTCTTCGTTTTCTATACAATACATTCATTAAAAACAAAAAAACAATGTATCGATAAATTAAGGCAGTGAATGTTTTATTGTTTTGAATGAATCGGACACTTAAAGTTCAGATTCGGTTTAGTCTCTTATTGAACTTATTTTCTAAATCATTCTACACAACAGAATCTACCATGACTACTAGTACTGTTTGGCTTTTTTCACGAAATCTTCTGCAAATTTTCTCATGAGTCAGGTTTCTTCTTATTTTATTTAAATAGGGTTGATAGTGATTAGAGAGATAACGGATATGAGATGATTGCTTTTTTTCTTTTTCAGTAAGGATTTATTTTTTAAACGTGCTGATTGTCTTTAATGTGTTTTTCTTTCTTTTTTTCTTATTCCACTTTCTTGTCGGATCTGGAAAAATAATATTGAACGAAGCAGAAATATTGTGGTGGTGTATTTTTCAGTCAAGATTTCACCACTTTTTAAAATAGAATTATTCAACAATGCTAGTCACCATTTTCGAGAACGAGCAGTACAATCTCTTTCCCGACGGAAAAAGGTTCTCTTACTATTTGTACTAATTATCTCTCCGAATTTTTAATTTTGGCACTTAAATCCCTTTTTCTTCTCACTGTTTCAAATAAGGCAGTGAGTAGAAAAAAGAGGTAAGTGAACTTTTTACAGTTTTAAGTAAAACATTGCTGTGCAAACGTTTGATCATCAAAATTCAACAATATTTAGCATTTTTTTTATTTCTGCAAAAAAAAAAAAAAAAAAAAACACAACTTCTCCTACAGTATTGTAGATTTTTTCTTCCTCTTATCTTATTTGCATCCTTATCTTAATTTTATAATCGGTAACAGGTAAAAAACTGTAAAATCGTAGGAGCCAGACAAATTTTTACTCAGACTAGAAGAAAATTCAGTTTAACCTGGCTTTTAAAGATTCGTGTTCTGAAGGAACCTTTTGCTAAGTTATGGTTTTAGTCGTCCAGGAAACTGGACATACGGGATTAATTGTTTCTCGATAATAAACATGATAGTAAATCAGTCTATCAGGCAAGAGCACTGATTGGTTGTATAGTGCCTCACCCCCCCCCCCTCCTTCCACAATTTCAGACACCAGGATCATGATCGAAACATGTTACAATTGTGTCGTCTGGTTGCAAAACCGCTCATCTCAACAGCAGATTTTTTTTCGGGAGAGACGATTTCTTGTCACAATAAGGAAATTTGAGGTAGAATCCAAATCTCTTGTTGTTAATATGTTACAGGGAAATTAGATTTTAAAGCACCATAAAAGAATCTGGAGGAAGATGCAGGAAGGGGGTAATTCAAAATTATAGTTAGGATTTGGATTTGTCTGAATTTGCAACCCATTTTTGAGTTGACCGGTTTTGCAACAAACTAAAGCTTAAAATATCTACAAAATTGACATTAAATAGGGGTTTTTAGACAAGAAAAATCATTCACAATGTTTCTGTGTAACTGAACTTTATTTCAGGTTGGGATCCAAATCTCTTGTTGTTAATATATCACAAGGAGATTAGATTTTAAAGCACCATAAGAGAATCTGGGGGAAGGTGCAGGGAGGGGGTAATTCAAAATTATAGTTAGGATTTGTCTGAATTTGCAACCCATTTTGGAGTAAAAATAATCGGTCGTCTTTTTCTCAATCTGGTCCATAATGTTTCGTCAGTAATTTTAAACCTTAAGGATTCGTCATCGCTTTCCTCGTAGACTTCTTTATTACCACACAAGTCAGCCAAAATGTTTCTGTAAAAAATTAAGCGGTCGTCTTTTTCCCAATCTGGTCCATAATGTTTCGTCAGTATTTTTTTGACATCACGAAGTTTTAGGGGCTTTATTAGAGTACCCGTAGCCACGGCACCAATCCTGCAGCTCATAATATTCCTTTTGCTCTTCAACACGGACTTTCTGGCTCCAAGCCAATTTCTGTAGAATACCTCCCCTTGCACTAACGGTTTATCCTTGTTTTTTGTTATAAAAATATTTTCGTCGTGGCGAATTTGAAATGCCGTTGTGAAGGTGGTTTGATGAATACATTGCTGGCATGCTTCCAACGTGGTCGGTGTGGTCTCTTCCAGGCTTAAACACTGTTCCAACTTCAGCTAAAATGCTTTCATGAGCTGCAGGATCAACGGGAGTCTCTATTTTCTTCAACCTCTGTTCAATTTGAGCGAAAATCCTATCTGGATGGATGAATGATTGTCCAGGAATGGAAAAAATTACCTCTATCTTCTTCAGGTTCCTTAGAGGCATGCCGTGTCAACCGATATTAAAGCATAAATATCATCGTTGATTTTTTATTTTTTTTTGGCCCCCACAGCCATCTGCCACACATCTGAGGACCGTAATCCCCTCAAAATCTGTATTGCATAGCCTGTAGAACAGTGGTGGCCAACCCGTGGCACGCGTGCCACAATGTGGCACGGCAGAGCAGTAACAGTGGCACGCAAAGACTTTTGAAAAAATTTCAAAATTGAGGGAGGGGGATTTTGATCTTAAAAATATTGGTAAAAACTAAAACCCTTGAACTGATAAAGATAGGGATATTATGACTATTAAGTATCAGGAGGCTGGCTTACAAATTGTCATAACTACAATATTGCAAAGTACTTAGCGTTAGCTTCGGACATCCAACGAAAGCTGTGACGCTACAGACAATGCTTGGTAAAGCATATTTGGGCTTGACACGAATGAAACTTTCGATGCTGCAGAATGGATTCTTGATCTGCAATAGTTTCAGCTACTGGTGTTGAATTTTTTTTTAAAAAAGTTAACTCTGCAAGTAAAATTAAGAAACCAGATTGGACAAAATCGGTATGGTTGCACAAATGAAGATCCTTAAATTATTGTTGTTACATTACTTGAAAATAATTTGATAAAAAAACTTTAAAAGTATCATCGAGTTATTCATCACAAACTCCTTTCCAAAGAATGAGACTTTTTCTCTGCTTAGAGTTCACTGTTCTAACAAACTACGAATTAGAGCTCTGAATGTTTTGTGAACTTTTCCCAGGAGAAAGAGGAGAGCATGGCAAGTTACTCATTCATTGAAATGTGCAACAGCTGTCCAAAGGAAAAATAGTCATAAGATTTCAGAATTTTAGGGGGTGTGATTTTTAAAGTGTCTGGAAGGAAAGCAATGAGGACTTGCTACTTAGGAATGAAGAATAGCAAATGAATTTAGCTGTCATGATGTCATCTCTTATTATCCGGCGTTAAGTAATTTAAGTTTAAAATAGTTTAAAAAAAGTTTCCCCTAATCCAGTATAGGCCATCTACATTCTTTTATGATGAAGCTTCAGTTTCTTTCTCTCTACTTTGGAGAAAAAAGAATGAAACATCAAATTTAATACTGAAAGTATCAAACCAAATTTTATAATTTTCCAATGATATATGGAGAAAATTTTACATCCATTTTAAGAATACATTCAGTGTAGGTTTGATGATTTTCGGGATCATAAAAAAAATGTTGATCTTTTCAAATTCTTCGTCTATTTCTCTGCAAGACACTACTTGTTACCCTTCTGAAATTCAAATCAGAATTACTGACCTTTTGCATTGGTAATAAAATATAAGAGCTTATTTGAACAGAAAGTCATCCATGTTATATAGACATTTGGAAATTTGAGCCAACATTTTTTTTTTACATTTGTACACTTAAGCTGTCTGATGCTGTTGTAGATTTGGTTCAAAATACGCTTCTAAACAAATCTTTTTTGTTTTGAATGCAGAAAAATCAAAATACCGTTGAATATTAATTGATAGCACTTAAAACACTTAAATTTCTTAGGATTCTCAAGAACTAATCCTAAAATTAAAGACTTGGTAAAAAAAGATACAGACTCATAAACCACATTAAGTACAGACTGTATAACTTTTAGAATAGAATGTTTGATGTTATTTGTTTCTTTTTTAAGCATAAGCCAACTGACAAAACTTATAAAGTGGTTATTAACGATAACTCTTAAGTTCGGACTAGTTTTATCTTTATTATCATTTAGATTTCAATTACTCAGATTTACGAGAAAAAAATGTTTCATCTGAGTAAGAATTACATAGTCAGCCAACCTAAAATCTATTTTTAACTTTTTTAAAAAATTAAAATTCAGTTTGTTGAAAAAATACAATATGGCACGCTGGGCTTTTTCTCTCCAGATAGTGGCACTCTCCCTAAAAAGGTTGGCCACCCCTGCTGTAGAATAATGCTGAAGCAATTTCCTTTGAACCTTTGGGGTATTCATGACTCCTCAAGTGTATATGAACACGTTATTATGTGCCAAAGGATCTTTTGATGAGCCTAACGCCACATACCTATTTGTTGAATTTGGAGATGACCGGTTTTGAAAAACACTGACGAGTGGATGTGGCCGCTTTTGCAGCACATTAGAGTTTTCTAACCCCCAAAACGCACTGATTTGACCTGTTTTGTTATTTCTCCTTGCCAATATGTGGGAAAGGACTTAGTACAATAAACAGAGATTTTTCCGAAAATTGAGGAGTTGGCCGGTTTTGCAACCAGACGACACAATTTTAACAGTCAATGTTTAAATGTATATATATTTTTTCTCTACAAATCCTAGTCATTTTCAGCAGAAATGCTACTTTTTTCAAATGAATTTGTAAAATTTGTATACTTTTCAAGTGATAAGTAAATAATAAGATTATGAGCAAGAGGAAAAATGTATGTAATAAAATTAAATTATCCAAAGATTTTAGCAGAGAATAATATGTTATAGTAAACATAAATATCAAAGTATCGAATGTTCGAATCCAAAAATTTTATTTGAACAATCCATGCAGGCAACATAGGTAAGTATTGCAGTACAAAAGTGGAAATTGCATCCGGAGCGAAGGTGGAAATCGAAAAATAACCACAACTGCATCGAAGCGCACTTATTTATTTTTTTTTTTGGGGGGGGGGGGAATTGCACTCAGAGGAGAGCCAAATACACAAAAAGTTTAAGAAGATAAATAAAATGAGATATTTTTAATAGTATGTTATATTTCCACTGAAACGAACTATATTTCCATTTTGATAAATATTCCTCCGCAGCAAAATCAATCAATCTTTTATCATAAATGAGTCATTTTCCACTGCAGTCTCATTATTCAATCTTATTTAATGATAAAAATTGAATTGTTAAGAAAGAAAGTTGATTCTAATTTGCATAGAAATGCGATAATCTTCCATCTTATATCGCCAAGAAACAAAACAAGTTTTTCTTTCAAATATATTTCTCCAGAAGTAACATCATCTAGCTTGTTTTTAAGTGGTCCTCGCGCTACATGTCACGACTTTGCGAGTTTTAATATTGCTCTTTAACCACCAGTTAATACATCTTAGTCCCCAGCGTTGATGAAATCTACTTCCGACGCTTTTGAGGGGTGTTGCCAGTTTTATTGTTTTGCATTGCGAAATATTATATCTTGGAATGCTGTAGCGCAGAGGGAAAATTGAAAAACCTTTTCACCTTCATGTATGCTAACGCCACTTTGGATAATAGAAGTTTGGCTCGTGTTGTTTTAATCAACTAGACTTTATACATTAGTTAAACGTACAAATATTAAAAGGGCGAGTTGTTTTTTAAGCAAGCTTACTTGCAACAAGGTATATTGTTTCTTTTTCTGAATATTCGTTTAACACAGAACTTGTTGCTTAAATCAAATTACTTTTTTTTTCTTTTTTTATACTAAATAATTTAAAAACACTGTGTTTATCTTGCATTGCTGTTCAGTGCAGGGTAGGGTGATTCAAAAAAAAATTTTTTTGAATTTCTCTGGTCTTACCCCGCAGTTTTTTTACACTATTCATGAATGTGATGTATGTAAAATTTTAGCTCAATTGAATAATATTTAGAGGTCGCTCAACGCGATCGAATTCTGTTGAAAATTAGCAATTTCGGGAGTTGGAGTATATAGCTTCATTACCCGAAATAATATTATTCTTCATATAAAATGGAATAACTTAAAATGTTAGTTTACTCTACTAAGTAATTAGTCAATAAAATAATAGCTCAAAGTGAGTTGTAACGATTACCCCCCTCCCCCCCCCCGTTCCAAAGCTGCATTATCTCTTACCTGAGTTTGGATAGAAAATGCAGCTGCAAGCTCGGGCTGTGGTTTCTGTTTTCTTTTCGGTTGTTTGGGGTGTATGAGTTTATTTGGCTAAAACACCTAGCATCCACTCTAGACAGGGCCCAGTATAAGTGACAGAAAGCCACTTTGATAGTAGCTGCTACAGTACAAAGTATGGGTCAAAATGGGGAGGATTTGACAACGTCCATAAAACGGTAAATGCCAACTATTCGCTCTGAATTGACCGTTAACTTACAAAAGTCTGCTATACGATAACAAGTTAGATAAATCGGAACTTACTGAGCTCGTACGTGGTATGTGTTTCAATACGACATGCATTGCCGGTACTAAAGTTGGAGCATGTTTGAACTTGGGGGAAAAAAAAACGAGGGAAGCAACTTTTATATTGTGCTTTCCGCCATTATATTTTAGACATTGTGTTTTCTGTGGTATTACAACCGAAATCTATTCTACTCTTGGTCTCTCGGTATTTTAACTGATAAACCAAGAAATACGTAGAATTGGGGTATTTGATTGCATGCAATGTTCACGCAATTGCGTGGAACCATCCACTGCCATTGGATCTACAATATTGCTTTTTAAGCGGTTTTAGCAATCATAGTCCAGAATAAAACATTCTAATTTTAAACCTGGAGTGAGGAACGATGAGGTTGAGGAGTTGGTAGCACATTCAGAGCAACGTGCAACTAGTAATGGAAGTTGCGCAAAGTTAACTTCTGATGACCCATGTAAAAGAAGTGTCCAAGGAAGATACCAGAGCTTAGTGCGATTTTCTTGAGCAGAGCACCTTCTCTTTGTGTATGTTTTCGTGTCCCAGGAGTGGTTCCTCGTGTTATATCTGTGTTAAAGATTCTTTATGGCTTCAAGTTATGGATATTTCCCAACCAGTTCAAACTTGCAGCTGGACAAACAAAAGGTATTCGTAACATATGAATGTGATTTCTTTCACATTCTTATCGCTAATGGGAAAGAATATCTAAGAGCTGGGTTCCCAGCAACCCTTTTTTTGCAAGCACTAAGAAATGATTTGGAATATTTTCAGCGTCCTTATTCATGTAAGGAAGAAACTCAAAATATATCAGCTGTTTGATCCTGAGCATTCGAATCTTTAAGATAGCTACCAACAAGGCTTTATACTACCAAAGAAACTGAGGATTGTAAACTACAATACGGAGCGTGGCATGGCCCTTATTGAAGCATTTGTTAAGACTATCACTAATGACGAAAAACAAAGACAGTGTCTTCTTCAAGTGGTACAGGAACACAGAAAAGGTTTCAAAGTTGCAAAAAAGTAACCTTAAAAAGTATTTCAAGAATTAATAAGCGAATTACTATGTATTTAATGTATTTAATTTTGTTTTTTATATTTTTTCCGTATTTGATTAGTTTTCATACTTTTCTGCATTTCATTGGTTTTTCAGATATATAGTTCATTTTGTGATTGCACGTTTTTTTCTTCAGAGAAAAAACAGCAATAAAGTAACTTTATCATTATTATTTACGTTCGCATTTGTGCCACTATCACAAAATTTGAAGTACTCCTGAATTTAAATATAGTTTACTAAAATTTTGGGCAAATAATTCAGTGTATATAAAGGGCCTAAATAAGACGGTAAGACGAATAAAAATACAAAGGCTACTTTTTTCTATAGATATCATTTACGATCACGTTTTTGTCAATATCACGAAATTTCAAGGTGTTTGAGCGACCTCTAAATATTAATATATTTTGCCAAAATTTTGCACAAATAATCAGTGTATATAGTGGCACAAAATAAGAGGGTAAGACGCACAAAAATACAAAGGCTACTTATTTCTATAAATTTCATTTACGATCACGTTTTTGTCAATATCACGAAATTTCAAGGCGTTTGAGCGACCTCTAAATATTAATATATTTTGCCAAAATTTTGCACAAATAATCAGTGTATATAGTGGCACAAAATAAGAGGGTAAGACGCACAAAAATACAAAGTTTATTTTTTTCCATACATAACTGAATCACCCTAGTGCAGGGGTATCCGACAAGAGACTTCGGAGACTTCGCCATTGAACTTTTTAGAGGGAGGGGGTCATAGGCGGATTTGCGGGGGTGCCAGGGGGTACGCCGTACCCCCAACGATTTTAATTGGGTTTTGCAAAATATTAAAACTATTTTTTTCTTAGCAAGAAGCATAGTTTGGAGAATAACATTTTTTTTCTTTTGCGACACATGAAATCTAATTGAAATTTGAAAATACAATGATATACAGTTTATTGTGTGATCCGTGTTTATCACTGCACATTGCCAGTGCGAATGAAATAGCACTGTACTACGTGTTCAGAATAACAGTATATTTATATATCCATTTAAAAAAAAAAGGTGAACAATTACATGCGAGTAAACAAGTATCATTCAGTACTGCATTCTAGATTAATTGTTTTCTATGTAATAGGGTATTTATTTTTGTATCTTTAGTTTGAAACAACTATGGCTAACAAAAAGAAAGAACATGCTTACAAAGAACATGTATACTTCTATATACATGTATATTCCAATATAATCTATTCTGAAAAAAAAGCCAGAATTTTTCAGTTAAATTTGGAAAATTTTGCAAAAGAGGGCCCAGAACTACCTATTTGCCCTTTGAATGCCCCCCCCCCCTTCACAGTTCCTTTGTTTTGCTGCATCAGAATTGAAGGGCTTGGAGGATGAAGGAGCTAAGTTAATTTTAAAAAATGAACACTCTGGACAATGGTAAGCAATGGATACAGGTAAGCAAATAAAACTTGGTACATCAAACAGTAGATGTCATTAGACCGATTTCATACGCACACTAACGACAAAACCAGAAAACAAAAAATCTGGTATGGGTCCCACACTACTTCCTTTTACGTGTAAATTTCTTTGTAGATGCCTTAGTGTTAAATTTATGCTATGAGTGAGCAAGATATCAATTCGAACATTTACACCCCTAGTTTGCTTCGAAACAATGCAAAACAAATGTTTTACAATGATTCATTTACTAAATATCGCCGATTTTAACATCATTCAGTGAATTTTTCGCAAAATATCGCCAATTGCGTCAAATTGAACCCAAATTTAAAAAAAAAAAAAAAAAAATCGCCAAATTTGTCGCCAACTTGGCGATATGTCGCCAAGTTGGCGTCAAACACTTGGCGACCAAAAGCTTGGCGACATAACGGAAAGTGGTGGCCTGGTTTGGAGGGTTGATAACCTATTGGGGGTGGGGGGGGGGGGGGGGGGGGGGGGGGGGGTGGGTTAGGTAGAGTGGGGGGGGGGGGGGGGGGGGGGTTTGGGGGTGGGTTTTGTAGGTGGTGTGGGGGGGAGATTTGTGGGGGAAGGAGGGGGTGTTTGTTTTTGATTTAAACTATATTGTGGGGTTTAATTATAAATTGGGTTATATGATTTCAAAGGATTAAATATTGGGTGGTGATATTAAGTGTAGATGTAGATGTGAAAGTTATTAATTGAGTGTATGATGATTAGGATGTGTGTGTGTGGTGGTGGAGTAAATATATTCGAATAGTATAGTTATGTATGTAGATATAGTTTTAGAGGAGGTTTGTTAGAGGGGGTGGGGTTTTGTGGTGTGAGGAGGATGTGTTGGGGGTGGTGTATTGTGATAGGGAGGTATGGATTTTTAGTTGGTTGGGTGATGGAGGGGGTGATTTTGATTTTGGGTGTAGATTTGGGGTGGGTGGGGGGGGGAGAGTGATATTGTAGGAAGGGTAGTAGTTTTTTGGTTGGTTTGTTAGATGGGTAATTGTTTAGGAGGGGATAGTGGTTTGTTAGGGGGTTAGGATGATGTGTGTTGAGGGGATATGTGAAAGTAATTAGGTATTTGAATGGGAGTTGTGGATATGAAGTTTTGTTAGTATTATTGTGGAAGGGAGGGTTGTGTGTGGGTGGGGTCATTGATAGTAGGTGGGTTGGTTTGGGTTGTAGGTTATAGGATGGGGGATTGTGGGAGGATGGTTGAGATGTTGATTTAAGGTTGTGAGGAGTGTGTTAGTTGGTTTTGGTTTTTGAGTGTAGGTGTGTTTTTGTAGGGGAGTTTGTTTGTGAGGTGTGAGGTTAGGGCTATAAATTTAGTTAGGTTTTATATTAGATGTTTATTTAGTAGGGGTTTTTGTAGATGTGTGAAGGGATTCTTATGAATGGGTGGTGTTTTGTGATAGGAGGGGGGGTTATGATTGGGTTAGAGAGGTTCTATGGGATTGTGGGAGTATGGTTATGTAGTTTGGTTGTGTGTGTGGAGATGGGTGGGGAAAGGGGTATTAGGGATTTTATATGTAGTTAGTGTTGAGAGGTTGTGGGATTCTAATTGATTTTATGATTTTTTGTTTGTTATTAGTGTGTAGTGAATTTTGTGTGGAGTGGGTAGTTTTTTTATTATTTGTGGTTTTGGTGTTTGAAGTTATGTGTTTTAAGGGTATTGTGGGTTTTAAGTTTATTTTGTATTGTAATACATTTTATTTTTGTAATTGTTTTATGTTGTGTTTTTGGTTATTGGTATGTACGTTGTTATATTGAGGATTAGAGTGTGGGATTTGTTGAATATAGAGATTGAGTTGTTGTATGTTGATATATGTTTGGGGTGGTGTGGTGTGTGGGTTAGAGAGTTCCTTTGTTGAAATGGTCTCTTTTTTAATACCGTTTATTAATTTCACATGGGGTTGTTTGTAGGGTATGTATTATGTATGTAAAAATGTATGTATGTATGTAAGTAACTCTGAATAAAAGATAAAATTTATGTTTTTTGCAAATATAAAAGTAATATATTTAATATTATTTTTAATACTAAAGGCTAAACTGTATTGATGTATTATAAGTACATGTAAACTTAAGTGCGGATATTCAGTAGTTTTGAAAATCAGAGGGAAACCCGTGATGATCACAGCGCATTCCAATGTAAAAGCGTATTTTTTAGTTTTTTTTTCAAAACTATATTTTTAAATTATTAATGACTTTACTTGTCCATGTAAGCACAACGTTTGTGCTAACTGAAATCTAAAATGAACACGTTTTAAAGGCTTTTCCCTATTGATTTTTTGTTTGTTCACTCTGTTGAACATCAACTAAGCATTGATAATTGCGAGGTCTTGTAAACGGTAGAACAGCCGAAAGTACCAGTTTTGGGTCCGCATGATTATATTATACCTTCCAAAAAGAGAAAGAAGCTAGCGCAAAACATAAACAAAGCGCATACTTCATGAACTATAGAGATGAATCGAAGTGTTCTCTGGATGCTTACTGCATAATGTTGCCAAATGGCTACACACGTGTATTATGTCCTAGATTTTTTCCAAATAATTATTTTGATGTAAAACGCATCTTAAACGAAAGATAAATGTTTATTTTATTCATGTTATTTTTTTAAAAGACGAAGAAAAATATTTCATTGTAAAAAATAATTTCAAAACATGGTAGTTTGAGTGATTTTAAAAGCTATACATATGGATTCATTTAAGAGCATGTAACAGACCAGTGCTGCCATGTATGGAGGATAAATGGTGATAATTGCTTTAAATATACCCAATACTTGTTTTTTATGCATTGAGTTGCCTTATGACTACATTCTGCTATTTGTAAGGAGGACAAATTGTCCATGTAGCCAATTGGCAACACCATGCAGTGTAGGGTTAAAAAAGAACGAAAACATTCGAAAACTCATAATCAGTTACATCTTTTTAATGTTCTAAAAGTATTAATATATGTAATTACTATTGTCAGAACATGTTTACCAAATATCATAAGAATGAATGTAAACAAACAATAAATTATAAAATATGGCAAATAAATAACTATTTAGTTTCTTCCTTTTTAGCCTACTTTCCCGTTAAAAATAAAAGAAACGAAAAAAGCATTAAAATTGGCTTAATGCATCTAAAAAATGTCGCCAAGTCCAAAAAATGTCGCCAAGTCCAAAAAATATCGCCAAGTAAAAAAAAGTCAAAAAGAAACAAAAAAATGAAATAAATATCGAAAAATTAAAAATTTGAAAGTAGGGTATTGAGATGGGGAATTTGTGTGTCTGTCGGTCGGTCTGTCGGTCTGTCTGTCCCCCCCCTAATAACTTTTGAATGAACATTCCGATTTGGACAAACTTTTTTTTGTTGGAAAGATCTCGGCGAGTACAGCTCATTCCCATATTTGATTTTTTGATTTGAACATTTTTTGGTTCAACTTTGAGCCGTTCAAATAACCGGTCCCGCGATACTAACTTTTGAATGAACAGTCCGATTTGAACAAACTTTTTTTTGTTCGAAAGATCTTTTCAAGGATACTTCATTCCCGTACCTACATTTTTGATTTGAACAATTTTTTCGTTCAACATTGAACCGTTCAAAAAACCGGTCCCGCGATACTAACTTTTGAATGAACAGTCCGATTTGAACAAACTTTTTTTTGTTCGAAAGATCTTTTCAAGGATACTTCATTCCCGTACCTACATTTTTTATTTGAACAATTTTTTCGTTCAACATTGAACCGTTCAAAAAAGCTCTCACACCTAATAACTTTTGAGTGAACAGTCCGATTTAAACAAACTTTTTTTTGTTCAAAAGATCTCGGCAAGGATGCTTCATTACCGTATTTAAATTTTCAATTTGAACATTTTTTTCGTTCAACATTGAACCGTTCAAACAACCTTTCCCCACCTAATAACTTTTAAGTGAACCGTCGGAATTGAATAAACTTTTTTTTGTTCGAAAGATCTCGGAGAGGCTCCTTCCCATATTTCACTTTTCAATTTGAACAATTTTTCGTTCAATGATGAACCGTTTAGAAAAAATTTTAACATGAGCACCTACGGAGAAATTTAAATTGAATGTTGATTCTGAACTTCAAGGCGGATTTCCTTCAAACTAACTTTGTAAGAAAATGGTTTTGATAAATAATGTATTGTAAAGTACTTTTCTGAATAATCTTCTGTGAGGACTCTGATTCCGACTCCGACTCCGCAGACATGGCGGAAATGCAGGCTCAGAAAAAAATGACTGACTGGGCAGACGATTTTCTGTTTATTTATTTATTTGTTTTGTTTAATTTATTATTATTATGATTTTTTTTTGGCAGACGATATTTTTTTTTTTTTTTGTTAACAAAAATTTTTCATTCACGAGAGCATTTTATTCTTTATTTATATTTAACTACTGGCAACGGATTAAAAATGAAATTCAAGACATTTTATTAACGAACGAGTTTTTTTTTTCTTTCTTTGATAAAATGTGTTTTGAAGTTCTTTGTACTTTTATTTTATTTGTTTATTTTTTTTTCTTTTGAAAACGATTGTGGAATTTTTCTACGGAAGAACTATAACAGTTACATTCTTTAAAAGGTGCGACAAAACTTAATTGACTCGTTTATTTAATTTTTACGTGTCTATTTCATCTGATGAGAGGGGTATATTTTGCTTTTAGAAATCAGCTTTAAGATCTATAGAGGTATGTTTGACATAATTTTCAGTTTCAGATAATCAAGAGAATATTGATTAGATGCTAGAATGCCGATGTCGATGTACGGGAAAGTAGGCTCGTTTAGTTCTTGACAGAACTTCTTGTTTAACAACATTACTTTCTGATAACAAGCGACATTTTTAAGGCTATGTTTTTTTCCAAACCATCCTGTTTCTCTTTGTTCGCATTTTATGCCTCTCATTCCATCAAAAAAAATTGCCCTAATAATTCGAATTGCTTGTGCAGTTTCTCCTAGCAACTGGTTTCACAGCTTACCTCCTCCAAAAAGAATGGAAACCTTCAAAAACTCATTAAAATCTGTTTTTAATACTGCAAAAATAACAACAACTTTAAATACTGCCATTACCTATTTTCAAAATACTTAAGACGAAATATAAAACAAACAATAAATTAAAAATGTGGCAGGTGAATAATTGTTTTTAATTTTGCTTGATTTTTTTAAACCAAAATTGCTTTTTGACAACAGACAATATTTTTCAATGTATTTTCAAACCGCTCAGACTAATACTTCTAGCCTAATATGGTAATTGAATAATTATATTTAGTTTTGTTTTTACTTTTTTCAACAACATTTCTTTTTGATAACAGACAGAATGATAATTTTTCAGAATGTCTTTTCAAACCGATCAAACTGCTGCTTCTAAACTAACTCCCATCCCTTGCCGTCCAGTTTCGTTGCGTTCATATTTTATCTCTCACATTCAATCGCAAAAATCACCCTGATAATAATTAGAATCGTTTGAACATTTTTATTCTTCCAACTCGTTCAACAGCTTACCTCAAAAAAGAATGGAAGCCTCTGTCGTTTTAATATTGTAAAAATAAAAACCCTTTAACGTCATGTGTGCAGAATTCGGAACATACCTCCAGAATCATTTTTTCTCAGTTGTTAAGTAATTTGTTCCACAATAGAACATTGTGACGCTTTTGACGCATTCGTATCTGCCGGCAACAGCAAGTCTTCAAAAAATAAGTAGGTGTGCTTCCTATGGTCTCCCTTGATTGAGATTTGGAAGGAAAAAATTGTTTCCTTAGGTAAAAAAAAATGTTGTCCAGAGAGGGTTAACTAGTGTCAGTACATGTTTACAAAAACTAATGACATTGAACGCACGGAAACGATAAATTAAAAAAGGTAGCTTTTTTTTTTTTTTTTACAACATCACTTTTTGATAACAGACACTATTTTTCATAATGTCTCTTTTAACCGATCAAACTGCTGCCTCCTCACTAGACCGCACTCCATGCCGTCAGCTTTGTTTGCGTTCACATTTTATATCTGGCATTCCATCGCAGAAATCACCCCGATAATTAGAATCGTTCAAACATTTTTATTATTGCAATAGGTTCCACTGCTTACCTCAAAAAAAAGATGGAAACCTCAGTATTTTTAATATTGTAAAGACTAACAACACTATTTCCAAAGCACATGTTTACAAAATATCATAAGATTGAATGTAAGGAAATGATAAATTTTTAAAAGTTGGCAATTGGCAATCTTTTTAGTCTCTAACTCTTTTGTTTGCCTTTTTTTTTTTTTTTCTTTTTTTTTTTCACCGCCATTAATTTTTTTTTTCAATGTTTTTTCAAACCGAACAAACTCGTGTTTCTGGCCTAATATGGTAATTGAATAATTATCTTTAGCTTTCTTTTTACTTTGTTTAACAACATTACTTTTGATAACACCATATGTTTTTGAATCGATCAAACACATGATTCTAGCTTAATATGTTAATTGAATATTTTGATTTAATTTTGTTTTTAATTTTTTACGTTTCTTTTTGATAACAGACGATATATTTCGCAATGTCTTTTCAAACCGATCGAACTGCTGCCACTATAAAACGCCCACATCCCATGCTGTCCATTTTCGATGCGTCCACATTTTATAGCTGGCATTCCATCGCAAAAATCGCCCCGATAATTAGAATCGTTTCTAACATTTTTATTCTTCCAACCGGTTTCATAGCTCATCACCGGCGAAGAATGGTCGTTGCGGAAGCAGACCCTCTTCCCAAAAACATCTCGTGAATGCAAAGTTTCCGGTTGAATGTGTCGATAGTTAATGCATCACCTCCAGAAGAAGCAAAAGACTGGTTTAATATGAAGCAGACAACTTGTTTGATTTTCCTTTCCTCTGCTTTTAGCGGCGTTATTACCTGATTTTGATGACCTAAAGACGACGTGATGATTGATGGACCAAATCTTTTCCAAAGAAAACAAATGCTCTCGCCGAACCAGAGCGTCTGAAAGAAAGAAGTTTAAAAAATTTACTAGAGCAAATGAATTTTGAAATCGTGATGTGGAGAAGGGAAATGGATTTTTGTATCATTTCAACCTTATGAATGAGAGAAAAAGGAATAAAACATACGTTTGTCCTTCCGGGGTAAAGCAATAAATATTCTCTTTCAAAATTCAATTTGTGAAATACAGTTGCAATCTCTGCATATGAGTAAAATGAGATTACATAAACTAGAGTGAATAAAGTATGATTAAAAGAGTAAAAAATTCAGCAAGGAACTGTTTTGAAGCTAATAAAATGTGTATCTTCTTCAGTGCATAAAAGACAGGTTATCGATAACTTAAACACGGGCAAAGTAGTTCCCGAATTATGCATTCTATTACAAAAATATATAGCTCATAAAGCACTCTTTTTTAAAAACATTAATAACTATAACGATTGCTAAAACATAATCACAAAATATCAACCACTAAATTAAATGCAAGCAGAGAATAAATTTGAAAAATATGGCAATTGGACATTTCTATTTATGTTTTACTTTTCTTTTTATAAACAACATTATTTTTTTATTACCCTTCTCCCCCCCCCCCCCAGACAATATTTTTCAATATCTTACATGATGTCAATGTACACCCAATGTCATACATAAGTTACTTCAACCAAAAGTTTCCTTGAAATGTGGGTCATTTTTACCATAGCAGATCGAAATTACCCATACTTGAGAAACCGATTGAATGGAATCGGTTTTTCGAGGTCTCAAATTTACCTTAATTTGAGTACAATCGTATCGCTTATAAATCTAATACAAATAACTATCAGTACGCATCGAGCTTCTCATCTTTGGGGAAGAGGTAGGGTTGCAATTGCAGCCTCAAATGATAATCATATGGGGCATAATTATTTTCCTTTTCAATCTGTTGTTTAGAAGCAACAGTAAATTCCAAAATAATTCGCTAAAGTTATAACAAATGATATCATTAGATAGCTGATGTAACCCTCGCTTTGGACAAAATGATGCTAAGGTTTTGCGGCCTTTTTGTAAGTGAAACATTCTTAGAAATTACTCTATCTCAGAATTTATATAATTTCGATTCAGAAGCAAAACATAATTTTGATCTCACCCAATATCGATGAATAGATGTAAAACTGTAATGCAATGACCTCTACGGTCCAAGTTTGCTGGTTCACGCACGGCTCAAGTCGTTCATTTTCTAGATGCAGAAAAATGATGGCGGCCATGTCTCAAAATTATGCGGCATGTTTATGATCTTTCGTGTGTCTATTTCATTTAAATGCTTTTTGGCAAAGTTGAAATGTCTATATAGTTCATTAAAAAAACACTATTTTTGACAAATCACAAATTGTTACTATATGTGTATCCCCGAAAGCAGAATACTGCTAAATCGGCGACGTACGTCGCAGAACAGACATCGGGGCTGCAGAACAATTCTGCTCAAAATTGAACAACCAGAAAAAAAAAAAAAACGTTATAGTTCGAAAGCAAAAAAAAAAAAAAAAAAATGTCTCGCCCCATGTCTCGCAGAGCAGCAGGCAATAATACCGGCGCCGTAGCCAGTGCCGTGAAAATTGCCATATAGATCACAGCAGACGTGCTGACGACTTGACTTGAGCTTCTGAGAACCTTCCTGTTTTTTCCGCAGAACTTCAGTGATGACACTTGCGTGCGCAGGCTTCGTTTGAAGTTCTGCAGTCCTTCTTATTTGGACAGCAGAACTTCGGCTACGAAACTTGCAGTGCACATTCGTTATTCAAATAATGTTTCCAACGATTATTTTTTTCCGCATGAGAATCGCGGGGGCGCAAACTTTTAGTTTGAAATTCTGCTAGCCTTCACATTTTGGCCGCAGATCTTAAGTGACGAAGCTTGCGGTAGGTACACAAATCAGTTCTTCAAATTATGTTTGAAACAATTTTTTCGCAAGAGAATCGCAGGGGCGCAGGTTTTCAATTGAAGTTTTGCAGGTCTTCACATTTTATCCGCAGAACTTCAGTGACGACACTTCGTAGCATATATTAGGGCTTCGTTTGAAATTCTGCGGGCATACACATTTTATCCGCAGAACTTTAGTGATGAAACTTGCGGTACAAAATAGATATTCGACAATGTTCAAAACATTTTTCCCTCGTGAGAGAATCGTGGGAGGGAGAGGGGGGGGGGTACTAGCCTGAAGTTTCGCGGTCCTTCACGTTTTGGCTGCAGAACTTCAGAGACGAAACTTGCAGTGCATTATCAGTTATTCAAATGATGTTTAAAACTATTAACTCTTCCTGTTGAGAGAATCGAGCGGCGCAGGCTTCGTTAAAAGTTCTACGAGTATTCACATTTTGGCCACAGAACGTCAGCAACGAAACTTCCAGAACAAATTAGCTTTTCAAATTTTCTTTAAAACAATAAATCGTTACTCATCAATAAATGGCGGGAGGGGAAGTGTTCGCCTGAAGTTCTCATTACGTTTTGACCGCAGAACTGCTGTGACGAGTCTTACAGAACAAACTATGATTTAAAATAATTTTTCCTACGGAAGAATCGGGGAGACACAAGATTTAAAAAAAAATCACAAAAACAGCATGTAAGTACGCAAGCATATATGGGTTATTCCAACGAAAATAGTACAAATCATGTCCGAGACTTTAGAATTTTTTTAAATCAATTTTAATAACTACCACCCATTAAGTGTATTACTTCCTTTTACGTAGTAAAGGAAGTATTGTGATCACGAAAAAAATTTCACTCAAATTTCGGTCTAAATTTTGATTTTGCTCACCCCTGAATGAATGTCGCGTAGTTTTTTCAACCTGTCAGCACGTGCATATGTACCTAACAACATACAAACAACCGAAAAATCAATTTCGACCACCCTCGAGTAAATTACGACGAGTTTTCTCGTGACGTCTGTATGTACGTATGTGCGGATGTATGTGCGTATGTGGCTCGCATAACTCAAAAACTATATGCCGTAGAAACTTCTAGCTTGGTATGTAGGCTCTGAGGGGGGTCTAGTTGTGCACCTCCCCTTGTGATTGCATTCGAATGTTCCCAAAGGGGTCTTTTACCCCTTTTTTGGGGTAAATCAATGTTAATTTCAATACAGACTCAAGTGATATGAACTGGCGACATGTCGCCAAGCTTTTGGTCGCCAAGTGTTTGACGCCAACTTGGCGATATATCGCCAAGTTGGCGACAAATTTGGCGAAAAAATTATTTTTGAATTTGGGTTCAACTTGGCGCTATTGGCGATATTTTGCGAAAAATTCACTAAATGATATTAAAATCAGCAATATTTAGAAAAATAACCATTGTAAAATATTTTTTGCATTGTTTCGTGGTAGATTAGGGGAGTAAATATTTGAATTGTTACCTTACTCACTCCAAGCACTTTTTTTAACACTTAAGGCAACTACTAAGAAATTTACACGTAAAAGGAAGTAGTGTGGGGTCCATACCAGATTTTTTTTTATTGGTTCTCCATTTAATTTTGTGCCATCAAGTATCAATTGATTAGGTATAATCCATTTGGATAGGACACAACAAAATTTATTTTTGTCAGAAGAAGGAGAAAATGACATGTCCCAGCTTCAAATTGTTATAATTTTAAATGTGATTTAAAATTAAACTGAAATGTAACAACAAAATAAATGACACTGCAGTACACAAAAGATGCTTCTGACACCATTTCTGCAGTTTATTACGCAAATGAGAAAAAAAAAATCACCAAAAAATACTATTATTTATATAGTTCCCTAGTTTTTCTATGTTTCGAATTGTCCACTCTGTTACAAGCCTTTTGGAAATAAAATAAACAATTGCATTCAATCTGATATATATTTTTTAAAAATATAGGTAGTATAACTGCCGTGATTAGCTTGCTACATTGAATTATATCGTCAACAACCAGGGTGAGCCTCATCCTTTTCTTATGGTAGTTAATTTGAACTGTTGGATATCCACTCTGTTACAGTCGATTTCATGATGAAAAAAAGAGATTTTTTCTTGAAATTGCAGACAGACTTACAGTTTTAGGCTGCTTATTCCACTTTATGCTTGTTCTGTGATTCTAACTTTTCTTTGTGATTATGAAGATATTTTAAAGGCTTATTTGTCCACTCTGTTACACAAAGTGATCAAAATATTTAATATCCTTTCATAAATGAGTTATGTACTAGTTATTTACACTTTATTATACACAAATAAATTTAAACTCAATAAAAAAAATATGATCAGTTATTGGAAATTATTTAAATTGATAATCTTAATATAAGTAAAGAGTTTCAGACATGATTTGTACCATTATATATATATATATATATATGTTACGGCCAAAGCCCGAAGTCCGGCCAGTTCGCGAAGTGGCCGGCCACTTCGCGCATTGGCCGGGGCGTGTGGCCAATGTCCGAAGTACTGGAAATAAATTGCGAAAATGCTACTTTGGCCGGCCACTTCGCGAAGTGGCCGGAACTCTCTGGCCAATGCTCGATGTGCTGAAGCAAGACTTCGGTAGGGGCGCGCGAAGTCAATCTGGCCGAATCTGGCAACGCGTTTGTGTTAACGGGCCCACCAACTAAATAGTTTTGATTGCGATTTAGTGTGCTTTCCCACGGGATAGGTAAGCCCTTTCAATATTCGTTTGTTTTTTGTTATACTATGGATCAAACTCATTTTCAAGAATTTGTACATGCTTTCCAAGCACAGCAACTATGAAAGGGATCGCCGCGTGATTTGAGATCGTTTTTTAAATGCGAACGAATTCTGTGTAGAATGTCAATAAGACCCAGGTAGGCACAAAAAACGTTTAAACGTTTTGTAAACGTTTTTAATCCGTTGTCACAACGTTAATAACCATTTTACAACCTTTAAAAACGAAGTATGCTACTTGGGGCGTGTAGTTCTGCCATTCTTGTGGATCCTGCGGAAAGGTTATGCACGCAACTTGTGGAATAAAGTAATGAAGCAGGCGAGAGGATTAAAAATTACTCTGTAGGCTGTGTCATAATAAAAAAGAAATCACGAAAAAGAGGTCTGCTGCCCATACCAGCTTACAAACTCAAGGTGTCAAGATGCTAAAAATTCAGATGCAAAATTTTCCACGCTGCTCGAAAGTTGGAGATAATGTACGCATCCGAATTCCTGATGTTTGACAGAGGATGTTCCAGATGTTTGACAGGCAACAACTGTACTCCAGACAACTGTACTCCAGAAGTGAGTTTCATTTGCGCAAGAAAAACTACTTACATTGGCATCCCGTGGGCACAGAAAGAAAATCGTTACGAATCGTTGCCTCTTCACAATCGCTAACCGGCGGCCAAGGCTACACTCAATGCAGTTGGCACTACGAAGTGCGCAACAAATCGCTGCAAATGCAAATAACCAAACTGTTGTGCAATTCAAAATGTCATAAAACTTCGTCTTGGTTGCAACAAATAATGATATTCAATAACTTTATGTATAAACCCTTTCAGTAAATTATATGATTGATCTTTTTGTTTTCTCAAGGAGAGGAAACTTCATAAGAGACCAGGTGTTTTCTGGTACTGTGAGATCCTTACTCACTAAAACCCACTCTCTTCAACCAACAACACACCTAGGGAAACCGTATCTCCATGGCCTTTTTTCCGAAGAACGATACTAGGCCTTTAAGAGGGGCGGATTCGTCGAAAAACGTCCTCTATGCAGCTATAATGCGATCATGATTAGCATATGCTAACACACAAAATTTCCTCATGCCCTTTATAATGTGATCATGATTACATATGCAACACACACAAATTTTCTTCTGCCCTTTTTTCTTCTGACTTTGGCCGAATTTCTCTAGCCACATTCGCGAACTGGCTGGCCAAAAGCCCGAAATCCAGGAAAGATCGGACACTTTGGCCGTTCATTATGAGGCGATACTTGGCCAATTTCGGCGAAGTGCGCCGGCTCACTTTCGCTGACTTGGGCCGACTTCGGAGCTTTGTGGCTCGGTAACATATACTATATATATATATATATCATAGTATATATTATATATATATATATATATACTAGTCTAAATATATTAACATTAAACTAAAGTAGTTTGAATGAAACCAATGGCACCGAAACTAATACAACTACACATCCACACAGTGTCCCCAGGCTCGCCTACTGGCACCTCTTTGAAACCTGTAGAATCAGACATATTTATAAATAGAAGTATAAAATCTTGTGAAAAATCTGTTAAAAACTGAAGTAAAGATAAAATTCCCAAAAGACCCTGGGGCCTTCATCAGGGGGACCCCCCTAGGGTAGGGAAAAAATGGAGTGAGATGTTTCTAGCAAGTTGCAGGCAAATCGCCTAAAAAGTTGCAACTTTTAGCCCCCGACATCTCACAAACAAGCAGTAGGTCACTGGAAGTCCAATTCATTTATGCATATACACGAGAGAATACAATTCAAAAGACACTAAATATAATCAATAAAATTCAAATAGAACAGATGACATGAAATTACAATAAATACAAAAAAAGAACTTTCAATCAACAATGTAAGAACTACCAACCTGAGGCCTTTTCAATGCGCTACTGATAAGACTGTTGGTCAAATTCGCGGGGTAGCAGTTTTCAGTTAAAGTTACAATTAATTGTCTTATTGCTGAGTCAAGATTTGAATTATTGTTGCAAATTTTTTTGTATCGGGAAATTTGGGAGATGATAATGTTCTTGAAAACCTTTTTACTTAGACAACTGTGAAAATGGATAAGTGAGTGCACTTTAAAGTTGAAATCTTTACGTTTGTCATATAGTGCTAGATTGACATCTTTATCTTCTAATTTAATATAAATGTCGAGAAAAGAAGCAGTGTTGTTACTATTTGTTTGTTTAAGCAAAAGCTCTTTTGGATAAATATCCTTGTAGAGATTATGGAAGTTACTGTTGTTAAAAATAATGATGTCATCAATGTACCTGAAGGCCTCAAGGTCATTATCGACTAGAAAATTTGACTCAGAAATATGAAGAAAAACGTTTGCAAAGGCACTGGAAAAGGATGTACCCATGGGAATACCGTTAATTTGCTTTAAAGTGCACTCACTTATCCATTTTCACAGTTGTCTAAGTAAAAAGGTTTTCAAGAACATAACGGTATTCCCATGGGTACATCCTTTTCCAGTGCCTTTGCAAACGTTTTTCTTCATATTTCTGAGTCAAATTTTCTAGTCGATAATGACCTTGAGGCCTTCAGGTACATTGATGACATCATTATTTTTAACAACAGTAACTTCCATAATCTCTACAAGGATATTTATCCAAAAGAGCTTTTGCTTAAACAAACAAATAGTAACAACACTGCTTCTTTTCTCGACATTTATATTAAATTAGAAGATAAAGATGTCAATCTAGCACTATATGACAAACGTAAAGATTTCAACTTTAAAGTGCACTCACTTATCCATTTTCACAGTTGTCTAAGTAAAAAGGTTTTCAAGAACATTATCATCTCCCAAATTTCCCGATACAAAAAAATTTGCAACAATAATTCAAATCTTGACTCAGCAATAAGACAATTAATTGTAACTTTAACTGAAAACTGCTACCCCGCGAATTTGACCAACAGTCTTATCAGTAGCGCATTGAAAAGGTCTCAGGTTGGTAGTTCTTACATTGTTGATTGAAAGTTCTTTTTTTGTATTTATTGTAATTTCATGTCATCTGTTCTATTTGAATTTTATTGATTATATATAGTGTCTTTTGAATTGTATTCTCTCGTGTATATGCATAAATGAATTGGACTTCCAGTGACCTACTGCTTGTTTGTGAGATGTCGGGGGCTAAAAGTTGCAACTTTTTAGGCGATTTGCCTGCAACTTGCTAGAAACATCTCACTCCACTTTTCCCTACCCTAGGGGGGTCCCCCTGATGAAGGCCCCAGGGTCTTTTGGGAATTTTATCTTTACTTCAGTTTTTAACAGATTTTTCACAAGATTTTATACTTCTATTTATAAATATATATATATATATATATATATATATATATATATATATATATATATTATATATATAATATATATATATATATATATATATTTTTTTTTTATTTTTTATTTTTATTTATTTATTTTTTTTTTTTTTCAATTTGGTTGCGTTTCATTAAATTCTAAATTGCAGTACATTATATGAAAAAAATAAGAAAACACTTTTTGGTAACATTTTGACGGTAATAAATATATAATGCATAAATCTATCTTGCAGAACAATTTTGGGCAAATAATTTTGCGTTGCAGAACATCACTAAGTATTCTGCTTTGGGAGTGTATCCAATTTTGAAAATGACTTGTAGTATTATTTTCGTTGGTGCTTCGAGCTATTTATGTTTTGAATGGAATCAACAATGTGATTAAGATATTAGTTAAATTATTGTTAGATAGAGGGTGGCGCAGCAAACTGTAGAAATATTTTACTATTTCACTGTGCCCCACTATTTTACTTTGCCACAAGTCTATCTCTATTAGAAGGATACCAGTATTGAAAACAAACAGAATAATTGCAGCAACAGAAACATATTCTCAATTAATAACGTAGTGTTACTGTTAGGAAATGCAAATATATACAGTCAGCTATTAAAAACAGGAACACAACACACATACGAGCCATCATACATCAATCAAAAGGAGGCTTCACAGCATATTGACGTAGGGAGCGCCATGAAGAATGATGTTTCTTAAAGCCTGTAATCACTTTAATGGATAACTTTTAAGCTAGCAGCCATTTAAAAGCATTGATAAGTGGATGCTAATGGAAGGCAATTGGGGGGAGGGCATTTAAGCAGTTCGATACAATGGCTCTTTAATGAGGTAAAAACAGGTTGATGAGCTCCAAGTGCCAAGAGCAGGTTCGTTCGAAATGCTAACAGCCTTGTTAGATCGTTTTAATAGAGTAATATTACATGCTATTAGTTTTTGAGAACGTGGTTTTTAAGCCGCCTGGGGTTAATGGGACTCTTTTCTATTATGGCCAGTATACAAAAACGAAATGGTTGCTGTATGGATGCCAACTATCGAATTAGGAGAGAAAGATAGAGAGAAAACTATCTCTCCTTCTAAAATTATTATCACAGGTCACTAGCACGGCATCCACAATTTTTCTTCTGTGATGCTGATGGTTAGAAACTTTAAATGCAGCAAGCAAATTTTTCTGATTTTCTCACTAAATCCGACTTCTCGTCAATTTTTTCATAACTTTTCCACCTGAAAATTGTATATTTCTTCAATTTTAATTGTTTCTATGCTGCTGAAAGTGAGTAAAACGGCTAAGAAAAGTGAAAGCATGAAAAGGCGAATCAAGTTCGTCTGCACAAAAAAAAAAGTTTTTCGTATTAACATTAAGAATAAGAATTGTCCTTTTATTGAACTTAGTCTTAGTTGCTGGGAATGTAAGGCAACAGGAAGAATCTAACGTGTATGATACTCAACTCACTGCCCTTGATTACCCTTTTATTTTACTCGGTCTAAGCTGCTAGGAATGTGAGACAACAAAAAATATCCAACATCTTGACACTCAGCTCACTGCCTTTAATTATACTTTTATAGGACCCAGTCTTAGTTAATGGAAATGTAAGACAACAGAAAACTCTCTTGACTGCCCTTTTTACTGGACCTAGTCTTAGTTGCTGGGATGCTGGGAATGTAAGGCAACAAAAGCATCCAACATATATTGACACTCAAATCACTATCATTGACTGCCTTTTACTGTACCCAATCTTAGTTTCTGAAAATGTAATACAACAGAAAGCATCCAACATGTATGACTTTAAATTCATCCAAAAAGCCTTTTCCAGCGTATAGCATTTAGCAAGTAATCACCTTTTCTAATACTGTTTTATCTTCTCTATTTGTAACCCTTTCTTGGTCTACTATGTTTTAGTAGTAACTATGATGAAATTATTCAAGATTAGGGTAGTAAAGCTCAAAGGAGGAAAAATTCATTTCGAAAAGAAAAACAAATTTTAGGTTTCAAAAACACCTAGTGCAAGGCGAGATAACAAGCTCGTATCTAAGCAGGAGCAAATTAACCCTTAATCCCCCCCTCCCCCTTTGGCAACATACATAGAAATAGCTGCATTTCTTTCTTAGAAAATGTTATGTTTTTCGCAGAGCTCTGAGAATAGCCATCATTGTTTTTGCTTTTGTTCTGGCTATTGGTCGCTATTTTAAGATAGCTATATTGGTTAGCTAATCATGTTTACTAAAAACACATTGTGCCTTAAGTTTATAAATATTATATAGATCCTTTTACGCATGCAAATTAAAGATTTGTCATTATTACTCTTTTTGAAATATAGTCTACTAATGGATATCGCCCCATTTTAATGCTCTTAAAAGTATTCTACACCTCCGTTTGGGTTACTCGTAATATCTGGAGGAACTTAATAAATCAAATGAAAGCATCATGCCAGTCAAGAAAATGTAAATGCTTTCAAAAGTGACAGACCTGCAGATACCGTGTGTCATATCACGCAGAGCGTATCATTCGACCGCAGCAAATCTCGTATGCCAGGCACGCAGCCCGAGGCCAGAAGGCAAGCCATATTATTTGACCACGAAATCTTTGCAAAGGTTTGTGTTCCAATGCAGTTGAAGTGTATTGTTTTCCTCTGGAAAGTAAAAGAATGGCCTAGTCTGATGCACTAATCGAATTCAGGAGAGTAACGGGCAGTATCTGCTGACATGAGTTTTTGAGATCTTTGAATTAATGCGGTTTGGATTCCATACTGACAATTGAAAGGCTTCGGAGATGAAGGGGTTAAGTGACAAAACAGAAATTGCGAGTAATTAAAGTTCAAAGTTTTATTGTTGCAGTTTGTTTTTTGTTATCTGGTTTTGTCATTAGTGTGCGTATGAAATTGGTCTATTGAGATCTATTGTTTGATGTAGCAAGTTTTATTTGCTTAACTGTATCCATTGCTTTCCATTGTAGAGAGTGTTCATATTTTCAAATGTAACTTAGCCCCTTGATCCTCTAAGTCTTTCAATTGATAAATACTGGGATTTGCCATTTTTTAGTTAGGAATGTGGGCCAAAGTGAAATCTCTACTGATAATAAAACTGAAAGTTTGGATTTCTGTTTGTTGGACGCATAGGGCCAACACCGTTCTGTTGGTTTTCATAAAACTTGACACAAAATTAGTTTGTTGCATGGCAAAGAGCTCCTCAAAAGCGTTTTTTCTAAAATTCGATTTTGTTCTTTTTTTATTCCAATTGAAAGCTCATTTGTTACATAGATTTGATAAAATCGGGAAGAAATACTTCACAGACATTTTCAAATTTTATGCCATTCAAAAACTTGGAATTTTCTGCTTAAAATGATGTTTGTTCACGGCCGTGCGGGTACAGCTAATGGAAAATATTTTGAGTTTGCAGCGCCGCTTGTCTAAACAAATTATAGGAATCATTTTTAATATTTCTTGACATTATAAAATGATAAAATTCTCGTAATTATCATTTTAAGTATTGATCGGGATGTACTGGTGCTCAGTGCAGTACTTATTTCGTTCATGCTAGGCACGTCTTGATCAAAGCAGTTTTTTCAAGTGCACACGCGGTGCAGTGTGAAATAGTTCATTTCGTTTACTTATTCATTCATTTAGTAAACTACTTACGTGATTCTTCATTTAGTGATTCATTTACATTCCTTTACCTATTATTTCACTTATTTATACATTTCTGTACCTCAGAACCAGACTAACGTAAGTCCATTTTCGTCATTTTTCAGTAGAGGGGAAAAACGATGTTATTCGACAATCGTTTTTCCCCTCTACCGAAAAATGACGAAAATGGACTTACGTTAGTCTGATTCTGAGGTACAGATTTATTCACTTATTTCCTAATTCATTCCCTTTTTTTTCACTCATTTATTTTTTTTTTCTCGTGTATCAATTAGTTCATTTATTCATTTGTTTGTTTATTCATTTATTTTTATTATTGGTTCATCTTTTCGTCTATTTACACATTCCTTTAATGGAAAATATTTTTTTTATCATCAAATAGAAAATATTCCACTACAAAAACATTTTATTTGGCACTTGCTCCATGGTTGTTTGACGTGAACAGTTTCCACCTTTTTTTGAAATTTCAAAATAACTGCTAAAAATGAAAAATAATATTTTAACGATATTTGTTTCAAAAAATATATGATTCCTTCTTAACGTAGAATAATTTCCAATTTTGAAACGGGTAACTTATCTTGACTATTTCACAATTTGCCCCACATTCCCCTACTTTATTTTCAACGGAAACCAAATAAGCGAGTTTATATATTAAAGCTCAAGTACAGTAGATAACAGAAATGTAAAAAAAAGGAGAAATCAATAAAATTTAGCAGATACCGCCGTTTGCCTTGTACAGTACACCGCAGTAATGGTACTCAATTTACTGAAAACTAGCGTTTTACTCGGCATTTCTCGGGTATAGTACTTATATTAATGACACATGTGCCCCATTTCCTGGGCACAAACTCGCAATAGAGTTT
>JAXGGA010005631.1:0-76557 GCA_038373865.1 Uloborus plumipes
CAAAAGCTTTTAGTTTCGCCTTTTTGATTTAATTAATTATTTTGCACTATACGTTTATGGTTTTGTGTATCAAAAGAACGACAAAGCAATACATTACTTGTTTTAAATTCGTACTTACATACATGAAAACAAAACATGAGTTAGTAAGCAAAAAATATAATTAGCTCTTTAGTATATGCTAAGCCTAATCAAATGCGAAAAATGACCCATTTTACCCCACGCATGTTTTAATATGCTGAAAATTTCATTTTCGCTGTTTTATCTTCAACATTTTAGGAAGTTATTCCTGGAAATGTGCTCTATGCAGTAAGTCTTACTGCATAGAGCACATTTCCAGTAAGTTAAAAACTTAATGTGCATTTACATTTGATTTTCTTGAAATCAAAGTTTCTATGGTGATCACAGTCAAGCGTCTTTTAAGACAAACACTTAATCGCTTCTTCACTTCACTTCACACTCTCCAGGGTCCCCCGTACCTACCACAGCTTCGTGGTTTAACCGGGATAGGGCCCTGAAGAGCGCTCTGTTCTTAATTTTGAACCAGAACCTAGGGTCGAGCAAACCCTAGGGCCCACACTTAATCGCTAGTATCTGTAACTTTGAAGTGGAAGTTGCATCTTATTTTGCATATAAAATGTTGCCTGGTGTCAATAATACATAAAAATGGCAACGCAGAGAGAAAATATTATTTGCACAATTTTTAAGCAATTTTCTAAAGATCCTGACATATTTTACCCCGTGACCCATTTCCCCCAACTGACCCTAAAAAAAATATAGAAGTTTTGGGAAATCCTCAACATACTAATTGTTATATAGGTGAAAGGGTGAATGAAAATGGGTGGTTGTATGGGATGAATAGAAACACACTGCTTTACTATATATATATATATATATATATATATATATATATATATATATATATATATATATATTTTTTTTTTTTTTTTTTTTTTTTTTTTTTGTCGTGTGCCAGCCAAGCTGGCAATTTTGGGGTGCGCTGCTTCACTTTTCCAACTGTACCGTTATTTGGTGTGAAGTCCGACTTCCACAGTACACGCATGCCATAGGTACCCGTTTATAGGGTAGTCAACCTTTCACACAACACATTCACAAAGAACGGACAAGACATGAGAGAGAAAGCACATCCATGCCCAAGCCGGTACTCGAACCCGGGGCCACACCATCCATGGCAGACTACTCTGACCACTAGACAAGGTGGCCGGTACTATATTTGTTGTGATTTTTAAAATTCATAAGTGACGACTAAAGAACACGGAGAAGAATTTCTATGAGAGCTATGCGTGCATCTTAACAACAGTGTAGATGTCAGAATTATTTGAACCACATCACCCGAAAAATGTTGATTACATGTTAAATGACTTCATACTCTTTAGCAGAAATCTAAACGCGGAACAATAGATACTAAATACGATGTGCAACAAATAAAGCCACCTGAAAGATAACATTGGTTTATGAGGTCCTCTGTGGTCGAGTGGTAGGGAATTTATTTTCTGATAGCTGCGTACGTGCTGTAAAGAGGTCGAGGTTTGACTCTCACCAGGGTCATGCGTGTTATTTTTTATCTTTGCAATGAGAAGTGTAATCTGATTTTTTATGTTATGCCTTGCGTAAGCACTCTGGTGTACTATAAAATTCCTGTAATGGAAAAAGCAGTAGTTTACACCGAAACAAATTAAACATGTTAAGGTTTTCACAACATTGCACTCTAAGCAGATAAAATTGGAAAGAGTTTAAGCTGGCAATATAATCTGAGAAAGTGGGCCACGTGGGTCTAAAGGTAGAGTACTCCTCGTAAGCAAGTGGTCGCGGGTTCGAATCCTGCCTTGCCCATGGATGTTATTTCATCCTCTCTGTGCCGTAAATTTTCCTGTGTTTGTCAGGAGGCAAAGTGCATAGTACGCAGTCCTCATGCATATTGAAGCTGATGGCTTCTGGGGAAAAAATAATCTGAGAACACGTGTATATCAAAGTGTCTCTAACAATGCCGTATTGACACCAGCAAAATTTACTTTAACTTCTACTTATATAACTTCTAGTTACTATGTATTACAACTTCGACTCGCTCTGCTTGAACTGTTATGATGTACGCTCTTTAATAAAGCGCCCTGGGGGTCCTGGCGGCGTTGTTGGTCTGCGCGTCACTTTAGAAAGCCCAGGACGGCGGGTCCGATTCCCGCCTTCGCTCTGGTTGTAACTTCCTTCTACGTGAGCGTAAACTCTATCCTGTACTATGTATCTGTCTTGTACTATCTGTCATATTGGACGTGAGTTCATAAACGGGTCCTGTGTGACCAAGTACACGAGCTCGAAATATGTGTTGTAAATAAACAAATAAACAAAGCGCCCTGAGTTGCTTAGAATTTTTTAAATCGCTCGTAGTTGTTTTTGTGAGTTATAGGATTATCTTTATTTCAAAATCTTTCCGATCATGACAAAGGGTAATAAGCTATGAACCACCAAAATACGGCAAAATGTCTTCAATTATATAGTCAGAGCTTGTACAAGAATCTTATAAAGAAATGATAATATGCAGCTGCTGTACCAGATCAAAATTGACTTGCAAAAAATGCTTATCAAAGTGTTTACGAACTAAACAGAGAATCTCAATTTCACCAGCATGAACATGGATTACATAGATTATATTGTGAATTTTGATGAATTGTCTGTGATTGGAATGGATTAATGATGGACTGGTGATATTAGATGTTTGACTACAACCCGAACTCTACCTGATCTTAGCAAGTAGGCTTTTTTATTTTTCTTATGTATTATTTCGGGACAGTTTATATATTAGTTAAGCTTTAAAAGGGGGAAGGATTGTATTTTATGACATTGATAATGGTATGTTGTTTCAGTGCTTAAAATAGAAAAGAAATCAAGTTTATGTTCAGTAAATGTCGCTTTAACAGGTATACTATCAAGCAAAAGCTGTTTTCCTGCTTGTAGAAGTTTTATCGCACAAGGTTGAGGATTGAACATTGGAAATCTGACAGTGATGATAATAGCTTGAATACAATATTTTTTTCTACAATTAGCTTCTGGATTATTCCGCAGTCACGTCCACAACATGTACAAATCATTATTTTTCGAGAGCAAAATTTTTTTTAGAAAACTCTTACTTTACATAATAATATGGCTCCTCATATTCGAATGTATGGAAATAAAAATTAAAAAAAAGTTCAAAATTAAGTGCCAATACATGCGTAAAAATGTCACCTCCTGCAAACGGATTGAGCAAGAGAACTATACTTGAGTTGTTTGGGTGATATTGGCATGCTTTCTCAGTTTGCGCCTTTCAAGAAAGAAAAAGTCTTTCCTGCTCAACCAGTGTTTCACAATTCAACTCTTTTTTGAACCACAGAAATTGAATTATATAAAAGATTCGAATGTGAAGTGAGCATGAAAGAATTATAAAAATTGACGAAAACTTAGATAAGTATTTTCTTAAGCTCTGATATATTTTTTTTGAAAATTACGGTGAATTTGGTCTGCATGAATATAGGATGTGCCATTTATCTCGTGGTTCTCATAAACGTATTGATACAATGAAATAAATTTAGATAAATGCATTCAATGTAAATAATTTGTAGTTTTTTAAATAAAATTACCTAATGTAACACTCATCTCAAAACTCCTTTCCTCACTTGCAATCCCTATGTATCCTTTAAAAAAGTCGTTCAATAAATATTCTTTGACTATTTCAAAATTTAAATCTAGTGAAAATGCGTTAATAACGTATTTTAATTTCAGTATGTCGTGTAGTTAAAAAGCATTCAGCAACATTGAGCTTTAACAGAAAGCGAAACAAATCCTTTAAAGTCAAATAGCCAAAAACGTTTTTAAATCTTGCAATAATAATTTGGGCGAATTTTTATTCTCCAGATGGAACCAAGATAACCTTTCTTAAAGAAGCAGAATTAAGCACACAATGTCCACGCAAAAAGGGTAAAAAGAAATATCTTTTTAAAATTTTAGTAATATTGGCACAGCCATACATTTTTTTCTTACAGTATTTCAAAAGACTCAATTGGGTACTTTGCGAAATTAAATACGCAGTATATACTACTGTGCAAAGCACAAAAGTCGTATCTGCACTTTTTAACAAATTTGAGTTATTGCCACCATATGGCTCTTTGTGACGTATTTTACCAAAATACAAAATTATATGGTCATTTGAGAACGGGAAATATTTTTTGTAAAATTCTGAAAAAGTTTCATCTGAATCAAATACATGGTGGCGCAAAACTTTAAAGAGTAATATTTCAGTTTGAGCTTAACTGCAGATATCACTTTTGTGCTTAGCATGGCAGTATAAAAGAGGGAATTTTCTTAAAAAATTCTTTTTTATATAGATATTCAGGATGTTTGGACCATATTTGGCTTAACTTTAAAAGGGGTTAGAAAGGAGGATAACAAGTAAGAATTATACTGGAACTAAATGTTGCAAAACCAATGCTGATTTGCTGCACACACACAAAGCCGCTGACTGAAGTATGTTAAACAGATCGCCAATTTATTTAGCAAAATCGACTTCAAATAACCTTATGAGTTTTTAAGAAGTTTTTTTTTTAATTTTCAGGCAGTAAATGCTTTACAACAGCAACTTAGCGATCGATGAAGTTTTGTCAGAATACATCGACATTGCGACAGTCGGTACGCCGTCATTGCAACGCACGTAAAACTTTTGCAGACCGAATTTCTGAGCAATTGCTTCAGATTTTGTGCAATAAATGTCAGATCATTTTCTGACTTTGTGTGAATGTAGCTTATTAGCATTGTACTTGGGATCATTTGTTCCTGTAAGATTTTGACTTGTCATCGTGTCCTCTACACATATAAAAAAATTAGAAACACATTTTCCAAATGGTGTAGACCAACCAGTGGCTGAACTCCTTGGACTTTTTTTTGAAAAAAAAAAAAAAGTCTTTAAAATATTTTTCTTAGATGAACTAACAGTAGTAACTTCCTTCAATACATATGTATAGAGAAGTGCTAGAAATGCTGCGTTTGTCCACTGGTTGGCGTTTAGTCACTGGGTCGAGCTATGTTTTTTCATTTCACCCCCCCCCCCCCGCACAAGAAAAAAACTGATGCAAACCATGAAAATGCTCGCAAAATTTGTCCAAAATATTTGCGCATATCATCCAAAGTATTTTACTGCCATGTGCAATTGCTACAATTTTTAACGAGGCTATGATTTTTTGAAAATAACGTTTCGTTTAAGTGTTTATTATTTACTGCTCGGTCTACTCTATCCATGAAAAAATTCTATTTACATTTCATAGGAAAATTCAACCAGCTAAAGCCGTTAAAAAAAGAGCTTCACAATCGAAAGAGCAATAGCAACTTAAAGGTTTTAAAGTTATTTTTCTAAAACTTTGCATGAGATAAACATTTTTAAATAAGGAGTAATTAAGTTTTCTCCACAAGTCCTTTAATTCTAATTTTCCCCAGACAATAATCAATTAACAGTGACAGAAGGAGTTGAAAAACAATAAATACAGCAATGATTTGACATATGGAAGAATCGATAACAATTTATGACATTTTAATTACTTCCAGTAAAATACATTAAGAGAGATAATGAAAAAATAACTTCTTATTAACCTACTCTGAATCAACTTGAAAGTGCTAATTGCTTTGGAAAAAAATACGAGCAGCGGTTATTCTTTTGAAATCTGTATTATTTATTTCTTCTTATTGTTAAAAATTTTTCTAATGAGCAAAATCCATATAATTCTTTGTATCGTTCTTAGTAAACTACTTTTATTTTACTAAAGTTTTTTAAAAGTAGAATAATTTTAAAAGACAGCGAATGCTCTATGCGAAAGGATGCTATTACTTTCTTTTCTTCGAAATTTATTAAGCTCTTATCCCAACGCCTCCTAACATTTAGTCATACAAGATAATTTGTCGGTTAAATTTGCAACATTTAATATTTTTCGGTACATATGACTCATAGTAAAAGGAAAAAAAAAATAGAAACTCAAGCGCTACGCTCTCCTGACAAGTTTGTTTTATAAGAGAAATTTGCAATACTGTACACGGCTCATTGCATCATCTAATTACTTTAAAGTTACTGAAAATACACCACCAGCTAGCTTATTCCACACAGAAAGTGCAGTTTCGTTCTTACTAGAGCTACTAGATTTGTTAGTCCGAAAATCCTCTGCGCCCATGTCGTATGATTATGCGGCATGTAAAAGATCCCTTGGGGTATTCGTTTGGCTTTGAATTTCCCTAGGCAAAATTAAATCCTAGTGCTCTTTCGCATCAAAAAGAGCCCAGGTGCCTCCATCTGGCGGCAACTGGGTGTCAAAATTCTCGTGGTAATGGCATTCCGCCGATTCTGGTGCTACGTAAAAGAATGGATGCTTAATTGGGGGATCGCACTAGGTCTGCAAAAGGTTGTGCCTCTACTACAGCCCCATTTGAAAGAAAAAAAAATTGTTAGTTTTATTTTTACCCTATTTGTGTTGATTTATGTGAAAACCACCATTGTTTGGGTTAAATCCGGCTACATCACAATATTAATTGGGCTCAGTTCCCCAAATGGTTTCAGTTTTTGCAACAACACTTTTATTTCATTTAATATTGTGTTAATTCTAGAAATATCCGAAACAATTTGCAAATAATGAGTCATTTGAAGAATTATACAAACGAAAACCAAAGCCGTATTTATCCTTTTAACAAAAAACATGTTCTTGTAACGGTACAATATATTTGCTTTAGTTTCTTTCAAGGTTTTTGTGAAACATAACAATATTTTATTTTTAAGGTTTCAAAATCTTTTCCTTGTAAAAAAAAACACTTGAAGAAAATATAAATATACACGTAACATGAATTTTACAAAGTTACAATTAGGACCAAGAATGTTTAAACATTTTGAAAATAATGATATAAGGATAAATTTTAGATGGCATTGCTAAGAAATGCCATAACAAGAATTACTTATAAGTTTCAGTAGTATTAATATCTCTCATGAGTATAAATATTTAAACTCGTATATCGCATTTTAGTCCATATTGAACATGTTAAGTTTTTTATTGAAAAAGAAGAACATTCATTTGCATGCTCCTTCGCTGTAGTAAAGTATTAAGTTCATGAATTATTCATTAATTTGCCCTGAATTTCAGGGAAAATTCATAGGCTCTTGAAAAGTTAATTTTTTATCAAAACATTTTTGAGATTGGAGGAATTGTTCGAGAAGATAAACTAAGATAACGCAATATAAGCATTTTAAGCAAATTTATTGCTTTAAAAGGCACTCGTAGGAGGCAAAATAAATTATACGTTCGTTAAAGAAAACCAGATTTTCTGCAGTTCAAGATTCAACTCTGGAAAATGTGGTAAATTTTAAGTTAATAAATGCTGAGATACAATAAAATTAGTGTCAGAAATTATGAGAACAGCAAGACTAAAGCAGAAGTTAATTATATAAAAACAAAGAATAATTCAATAAGAAATGAATCGTGAATTGTAAATGCTGGATTTCATTATGAATTAAGTCCAGTGAGCTTGCTTCGTTTTCTCTTTTATAAAGTAACTAGCGGTACCCGCACGGCCTTGCCCGGTGTAGAAAATGAAAAGGTCATTTGGCTCAGCTGGATAGTTGCAGTTAGTTTCTTGCTATGCGTGTGTTAAAGTTCTTTTTCAAAAGATCTCTACATATTTTCAGTACGTTTGAAAATTTGAAAAATATTGATCACTAGTTGGTTAGCTTTTTGTACATCAACAGCGGTATTTTTTGAAAAAAAAAAAAAGTCTGGTTGCATTTTAAGTGTGACGCAATATTGTAGGTTCACGGAGGAAGAGTCAAAGATATCGATATCGTAGGGGAGAGGCAAACAATTCAAGACATAAAAAGATGCACCTTATATGGGGGTTAGGTGCCATATTTTAAAATTTAAATTTATTTCCTTTTTTTGAGGGAAGAGGAAGACTCAGTTTCACGAAAAAAATGTTTTACCAACGCTTGATTACAAACAGTGGCGCACCCATGATTGTTTCTTGGGAGGGGCTAAGTGGCCCTCCTTCGGAAAGTTTTCGAATTTGAACTCCTAAAGAAAAAACTGCAATTGTTTTAGGGTTAAATTAAAAAGGGAGTTGGTGGCTATGTCTTGGCAAATTTCGAAAAATCTAGTCCAAAAAACGCATTTCAAGGAGTTTGGTTCAGTCAAGGGAAACATCTTGATGCTTCTGGAAGGGGCTTAAGCCCCTTAACTCGCTCCGTGGGTGCGCCATTGATTACAAAAACCAATCTCCCTCTCTTTAACCCGAGTTTTTATTCGAGCTCGTCCAAGGCAGAGCGCAAACTATAATGAGCTGTACACTGCAGGGTCCCCCGTACCTACCACAACTCGTGGTTTAACCGGGATAGGGAACTGAAGAGCGCTTTGTTCTTTTTGAACCAGAACCAAGGGTCGAGCAAAACCCTTGGCCCAGCACCCCCAGAGGTATCGTTTCACTTGGAAGACTTTCTGACCACGACATTTTTAACGTCCCTCAGCCATCATTAATCAAGACGGTGGATCTTTGATCGGCTGGGATCGAACCCGGGTCCCTCCGGTAACGAGTCCGACACCTTACCGTGACCGGGCTACCAAGGCCCACACTGTATTCATGTACGTTTGTTACTGATTTGGGGACATCATTTTTGGCTTCAAATCTGGCGATATATTGCTAAGTTGTCGGCTAATCTTAGCCAATTTATGAGTCAATTCCGGTACATTACTTCCGTAATTTTACTACCACTGTAAGCTTCTTTAACTATTAAATATTTCTGAATTTAAGGAATTCTTTTTCTTTTTCTATTGAATTAAATTTTTTAGAGCAGTTTAGCAATAAGAAAATGTAATACTTGATGTTAATGCATCAATTAATATCAAATTTAGCATGAAACACACATTTTATGTACTTGAAACGACGAACAAAAAAAGCATTCCCTTCCGGAACTAACTTAAAGTTGAATGTTTTTATAACTTGAAAGGAAGTTTTAACATTGTAAATAAGAATTAGTAGGGATCAACTATAAACGGATATCAACACAAATAAAGAATTATGAATTTTAGTTATAATTCGTTTAAAGTATAAGTCTGCTGTTTTTCTGTGTCACTATGTATTTACTTATTCTGTTTTTGAAGCCTCAATTCTGAAAAGGATGTAATACTGTCTGAAATTCTTAGTTAAAACCTTCTGCGTATTTACGCATGCGTCAGATCTTCTCTGATTTTACCAATATGGGGGTGATAGGCAAGATAACAATAGGGAAGAATAATAAAAAGCAATTTGAGCCGTATCAAACAACGTCGAACGATGCTAATTTCAAATGCATAATTTAGTTGAATATGTCAAAAGGATAGCAAATGCAAGTTTTAAATTAAAAGCTTCGGAAAGTTCCCACTCACAACTCATCACCCCTTTTTTAAGTGGGATGGTTCGCGAGTGCTAGGCGCGGCTTTCATGGACAGACAGTACATCGCTTACTTCAACGCATGTTTTTCTTTATTTTTTTTTTACTTTCTTCTATATCTAATATGTAGAAGAAAGTATTGGATTCGTGAAAATTTTCGAATGTCGAATTTTGACGGATTTGCACGTTTTGAGGTGCGCAGAGTTCATTTCGATCATTTTTGGAAAATGTATGTCTGTGTGTGTGTGAGTCTGTATGTGTGTGACCAGTTTTTGTGGCCGCGCTAGAGAAAAAACTACTGCATGAAATTGAACAAAAATTTTGCACATATGTACCACCATGTAAATTGGTGCACCTGACTTTTTTTAGCGAATTCCTCTAAGAGGGATGGCGCAATCGCACGTGTTCTGCGCGTGGGTGATTGCTATATCTCAGGAAGTAACCGTCGGAATCAAACGAAATTGGTCGATAGGTAGACCGTATTGAGTACAGGTGCTGATTCAATTTGTGTGTCAATATCTCAAAGGGGGTGGAGCAATCAAAAGTGCTTATTTTGTCATTCCACCTGCTGTATCTCGAGAAATATTGCTGCGATTTGAATGAAATTTGGAATAACACTAACCCAATATGGAAGCAAGCATCGATTAAATTTTATCGTCAATCGCCCCAGGGAGAGGGTGGGGTGATTTTTTCGCTTAGTCAACAATGCGAAAAATAAATTCATTAAAAAATCGCTTTCACGCTATTTAATTATCAAAACATCTGAAAACTTTCAATGATTTGAAATTTTTAACTGTTGTCAATTTCTTTTTACTAACAAATAAAATGTTTGCAATTAGTCTAAACAAGGCTTTTGCTATGATTTCTAATTTCGCTCATTGATTCTGCATTTGCAGGGTTATTACGATAATTGGGAAATTGGAGCTGTCTCCAATTATTCGGGCGAGTACGTATTTTATTTTGTAACCGGAATTCATAAGATAGATATAGAAGAAAGTTTTGTGACGGCCACGCCAGCTAGTTTTTAAAACTCATCTTATAAACGATGTTAGTTTTTAGCTGAAAATTTATTTTAAAATACGCTCAAAATCTTTAATAACATTAAAGTAACGTACTACGAAAGACGGAAACTGACTATTTAACATTTTTGCATTATAAGGCAGATTTTCCTTTACACAGTCAAAGCAAATGTAATCTATTTAGTTAGTTAAAGCCTCGTTTCTTAAAAGTATCATCAAAATTTGATAAAACTACAAGTAAAAGGGTTTTGGTAAACAAAAACTGTACAATTATGTTACTTTTTTATTTTGGACGGAAATCTTATACACTTGACTTTTAAATAACTGAAAATCAAAAACTTAGGTTTTGAAATATTTTCCTATTTAGGGAACTATGTTATTACAGAACCTTCCTCTTTTCTGCCAAATGTGGGGTCTTATGAATGCCATTAACGTATCTGCCTATTCAAAGTCACGAAAGATGTGGTCATTGGTGAAAAGGGCTCCTCGTAGGAAGGCCATCGCTATCTATATTACTGGTCTACAATCTAGCTAAAATTTCGAGAGATAGCGTCATCAGTTACCTACACTCTCGCAATTTTGATACGATTCTAGACGGGAAAAGACTTTTCCACCTTCAGTACCCTTGGTAAACTGCTTAATGATCGACCCCGGGACTTTCAGGACAACAAAATTTAACCAGCTCGTACCCTGTATGTATTCATCAAACACGCTATTCTCCGAACACACTTAACCACTACGCTCTTCCTGGTCTAAGTAAAATAGTAAAATAAATTTTTCAGCACAAGTTATCCTTTTGTTATTCAGCACAAAAGTAATATCCTTGATGAATTTAACAAGACAAATATTTTATTACTGTACGCAGCATTTGTTTTTTTTTCATTATAAATAACCTCGTTAAATTTCAGTTTACTTTTTAACTTCATGTTTCTCAAAAAGCTTCCACTGGTGTTGTCATTTTACTGAAGGAACTTAATGCTAAATAATTGGAATGAAAAATTCCATACAGCACCAAAACTAATGTGTATAAGTAGGAAAAAATATTACATTAATCAGAGAAATAGTAAGCACTGATAAATGCTCAAATTAAACTATATTTTTGGTGTGGTAAAAAGAACTCAAGACATTTTTTGAAGGGCATCTCTACTAGTATTTTGTAACATAATTATCTTAAAGAAAATGTTTAATTGAAGGGATTGGGCATAAATAGTGGTATCTAACAAAATTGTAAAACTCGAATCATTTGGTGAAAACAATGGTATGTGGGCAATGGGCATATGAACAGAAATATTACAGGGTTTAAGGATATAATAAACACATCCCTTAATAATGTACCTGCACACACGTAGGGGAGAGCGGGGCTAAAAGTTCCGCGGGTAAGTTGTTCCCTTTGAAATAACTCAGCTAAGAAAAAAGATACATGTATTTTGTAAATACGTCGTGAAATAGAATGTTATAGCGCACAAATGGCGGCCATTTTAGCCAGCCCAGTGGCGTCCGGTGTATCAAAAGCCGAGCACGTGCATTACTGATTTACGAAAGTAAATATTTTTGTTTTTGGTGTTTTTGGTCTTTCGCCCTAAATTGAATAGTTAATGTTTAGCTTTTTGGTTTTTTTACATGAAGATAGATTGTGCACCCTTATATCCTACGCTGAAACTATTTATGTTTCGTTATCTAACATATAATTTAATGTTTTAAAGACATGTGCTTTTGGGGCTAGTTGTTCCCTTTTTTTGGGGCAAGTTGTTCCGCGGAACAACTTGCCCCATAAAAATTAGCAACTATCCTGAAGAAACGTCTTGCCCTATTCATCTGAACCAGTGATGCAGTGACTTAATACACATATAAATAAATATTATATGTTACTGTGAAGACCGAAAGTGAGATTTCATCAAACATAAATCCAGAAATATTCAGTCTATCCGATAGATATATATTAGATATAAAATTTTCGAAAAGCGAACCATGTAAGCTATCGAAATATGTTTCATACTTTGATTAAAAAGTCATAATTTCGGAGAATCGTATTAGAAGTTCTAGATAGCTCCCTGTTATAACTGAAGACTGAACCAATTATCTCAGCTTATTAGCTGTTAGTTATTATATGTAATTTTCATTTGTTGCACTGTATTAACTGTATTTTACCATATTAATGTGTTATAATTTACTATTTACTAGGTGAGTTGCCCGGCTTTGCACGGTCTACCTTGAGAATAAAACTTTTGTCAAGCAACGCGTGTCTATAAGTCCCGACTGCATTATTAAGTTATTTTGCCGGCATCTAGTGCAAAAAAGAAATCAATCGCCAAAAAAAGTTTTAAATCCCGTCGTAACAGGAAAAGCCTCAAAGCAAAGGTCTCATCAGAAAGATCGAAGAAAATACGTCCTAAAGGAAATTTTCTCGCGCAGCTTTGGAAATTACTAACCGCTTCACCCGGCAAAAAGATACAGGCGTTTTTAAGTTAGTAAAAATCAATTTCAAATTGGATTTACAGAAATCGTCTGTTCTAATTAGCGTGAAAAAATAAATGGTAAAAAAAAAAGTTGAATAAAAATGGGTTGCCATTTTTTTTTCTTGAGCGTAAACTAATTTTCTAAATATGGCCGATTTTAACAGCATTCAGTGGATTTTTCGCAAAATATCGCCAATAGCGCAAAAATTGAACCGAAATTCAAGAAATCATTTTCTTCGGCAAATTTGTCGCCAACTTGGCGAGCTGTCACCAAGTTGGCGTCAAACACTTGGCGACCAAAAGCTTGGTGATATATCGTCAAGTGATTGCGCCAATTCATATCACTTTTGTCTACATTAAAATTAACTGATTTACTCCAAAGAAGGGTAAGCCCCCCCCCCCCGGGAACATTCGAATGCAACCACAAGGGGAGGTACACAACTAGACCTCCCTCAAAGCCAACATATCAAATTAGAATCTTCTACGGTATACAGTTTTTGAGTTACGCGACATACCTACATACGCACATGCGTAACATACGTACATACAGTCATACAGCCGTACATAAAGTCATACTAATATCAACCATTGTTTTTTTAATACAAATTATGTTTTTAAGGAGTTATTCATCTCGCAACGTGGTTAAATTCGAAATCAGCATCGTTATTCATCGTCTTGTTAATATCGGAACAATTTGCCCCAACCACGGAACAACTTGCCCCAAGACGGGGTTAGTTGTTCCTTTTCGGCTTTACTTGCTATAAAATTAATTATTAAAAAACCTTACAAAATACAACTCAAAAAACAGTCTGTATATCAAAGGGACATATAATACTAAGTTTTAACCTCGGAATATTAATTCTAGAACAAAGTTTTCAAAACGAATTTTGAGCTTGATCAAAAAACGGAACTTTTAGCCCCGCTCTCCCCTACTCTGTTTTTAAAATCAAAATACTTCCTACAGTAATTTTTCGAAATTTTCACACCTTTGATTTTAAAAATGCTAGTTACCACTATCTACACCCGAGTCCTTCAGTTACAGAGCAGAAGTAGCACTTTTCGTTTATATAGAGTAGAAATGTACTTTTTCTTTTTAAAGTTATTTTCTGACAGTGGGCATAGCTTGAATTTAAAGTACGTATGGAAACTCTTTTAGCTTGGTAATGATTTTTTCCATCGGTTTTTACTCATTTTAGCATTTGGGTGCTCCTTCAATTTACATATTTTTCAAAGTTGTGAAACACTAAAGTTTTATCTGGATAAAACGGATGGCTAATTTATAAATTTGCTAAGATATTTTTCTTTTACTTGGAAGAACGAAAACGGTATCAATTTTAACAACATTTCCCTTAAAAGCTGTGTTATAGAATAAGTTGCACTGAAGCACTTGGGATACTTTTGATAAAACTAATACTTAAATTTTATAAAACTAAGAAATATATTTGTTAAATTGAAATATTCCTTCATGTGTCATTATTATAAGCTTATTTTTCTCAGCACAGGTTAAAAGGGATAAAAAGTCGTAGAACAAAGAGGGTCACTTTTCTGACTTCATCTCCGTCAATGTTCTGAAATGTTCTGTCTTAGGTTTTGAAATTTAATTTTCTGATAATGAATAGTAATTTGTGCAGGGAACTAATAAAACTGATTGTGTGATGGCGCAATTATGGTAACTGTCTTTCTTATTAAATTGATCTAACTATTTTGTTACTGTTGTTTGTAATTATACCACTCAGGTGCACTGTTAAAAACTACATGTTGCGCAAGTCACCTTTAAGGGTGAAACGTTCTAGCACCAGCGGCATCCCCTTATTGTTGCCAAATGCCCCTATGGCACCTTGTAGGTACCATTTGGCTCCATGTGGCACCCTATGGGTGTCTTATGGCACCCCATGAGTGACCAATGGTTCCCTTCGGAGCCAAATGGTACCTTCAAGGTTGCCATATGGAGTCAAGTTGTACCACTCAGGGGGGGCCGCTGGTGCTACAACGTTTCACCTTTAAAGGTGTCTTGTGCAACCTGTAGGTTTACCAATGTACCCGAGCCCGAGCAGATAGTAGGTACGGCTTCCGTTTTTACTAACACCCTTAAGATGGAAGTCCGATTTTGTTCAACACACGTGCCACAAGATCTGTTTATAGGGCAGGCAGCCACAACACATTCATTTGCACAAAGAAAGAACAAGGACAGGAGAGAGTTAAAGAACATCCATGCTCGTGGCCAAGATATGAACGGGGGTGGGGGGGGGGGGAGCTCTCCATCGCGGTCAGACTTCTCTGACCACTAGGCAGGATGGCCGGGGGTCTTGATTCGATAGAGAGACTAATCGAAGGTACATAAACCAAGGTTTCGAAATAGTACTGACTTCAGTACTTAATTTTATATATTGCAGAGTTATTTATTAGTGCACTGAATAAAATTTCATTGTTTAAATGTTTCTATCTAAAGACAAGTACACGACATTTAAATGTCAAACGAAATTAGAGCAGTTTTATATTAATGACATTTTTTTTTTTTTTTTTTGATTAAAGACAATTTTTTCTCTATTTTTTCCTTTAACTTATTTTTTTAATACAAATTAAAAACGAAAATTTAATCTCAATGCCGAAATTTACATGATAACACAATTAAACTGTTTATGTTTAGAAGTTTATTTTTGTTGTTTTTAAAATTTCGTAAAATATATTTGCACTAAATAGGCTGCAGTAACATTTGGGCAATGCTTTTCATTTTCATAGGAGCCAAAATATTTCATAAAAGGTTTTTTTTAAGTGGACTTAATGTGTGAAAGTGCATGAAAGGAAATCACTTATTCCATTTAAATGCTAAGAGGAGATAGCGTGAGGAATGGTAAGGGGCAATCAGTTGAGCGAATACTCAACAAAGAGTTATATTACTACTTTTTTATAGTGCAATACATATATTTTCGATGTTCTTTTCAATAAAAAAAAAATGTTGTACTATCTGCAATGGTTCTTGTGTTATTTAGTTTTAAAGCTGTAGGTTCCCAAGTAGCATCAATTCATCGAATTTTGCTTGGCCGATCATCGAACTCCTCGTAAACTGATCCCGTAACGCACGATGACATCGTTCCGATAAGTATCCGAGCACGGTTTTCGATGAGCTACTTTTCATCGGAAAGCGATATCCTTCCGATCAACTTTCCCGATGAAAATAAGCCGAGCTATATTCCATCAGAAAACGATATCCTTCCGATCAAATTTCCCGATGAAATTCATCGGCACGAGACTGTTCTCGTAAATTGCTCCAAATCTCATCGTATTTCGAGCAAAACTCATCGGATTTTGCTACTCGGATTCTGTTTGGCCGATGGATCATTGGATCATCGGCCAATGAGAATATCATCGGGTTTCAATGAATGGCCGATCATCGGCCGATGCGATGATGCTGCTAGGTTTAACTCAAAAACATTCGGTACAATAAGACAAAATTATTGCTAATATTTATAGCTCAAAACTCCGTGAAGGACATAAAAAAATCATAACTGCGTACAGGCGACCATCTTAGGTTACCCTAACTTATTTTTACCCACTGTAAAATAATTGGTAATACTAATCAATGTTAAAGTATAACCTTAAACTAAACTTCCGTTTATAAAATTTTCCCTTATAAAAGGGAGTACGTATTTTATTCCAAATTATATTATAAAATGATATATGTTTATTGACAGTTATTTTCGAGATAGCAGGAATTAAATCATTATGTATATTTCAAGTGGTTGCTAATGCAATAGTCATTGAAAAATTGGTAACATTTTTCTCGGTATTTTTGATGTCTTTCTCGGGAATGACTTCATATCCTCACTTGATTTTCAGAGGTTATCTATATTTCAGCATTGAAGCCCATATCTGCTTAATGCTGTTATATTTTATGAATTTCGTATGCTAAAATGACTAAAACTCACTTTAACCATGTTCTGTTTCGTGTTACTCTCAATTATTCTTGCGGCGAGTTCTCTTAGGATTATTTTTATCTCATAAATTTGTCCAAACTAAATTTTGAATGCAAATAATGTTTCAAGAGTCCATAAAGTTCGACGTAAAATACCGCTGCGATGAATATTTCATAAGTTCACTACAAGGATAGGAAAACCTAATGAATAACATCAGCTGTTGTCTCTTGTTTCAACAGAAAAACGAATATTATGCTTTAAAGCACATTATCTCAGCTCTAGCCTCTTTGTCGTATGAACTTTAAAAACATTTTTAAATTTTGAAGAAGGGCAAAGGAATAGAATTTAGTCTGGATACGCTCTAAAAATATTTCACGCTCTATTTGCATCTCTGCTGTTATTTATTCATCATTTACAGTATAAGTTAGGTAAAGTAACTTCATTTTTCGAACATTTTGTGCACAACAAAAATTGCTGATCTTTGATTGGAACTGATTCAATTGCTTGGACTGAGGATTTCAGTAAGATAGCCGTTCCATTGTGGCGTTCCATAAAAACGCCACAATTTTGCCCCACACGTGACGCTCATATATTTCATTAAAAAGTAGCAATTTTAAAAGTTAATGAACATGTTTTTTTGTCTCTGAAATTCAACACCGGTTTATGGTTTCTAAACAAACACTATTCGTTTATTAATCTTTAAAATCTCTACTAAATAATGAAATATATGAGCGTTACGTACGGGACAAGATGGCTTCTTTTTCGTGAAAGGGCCCAGAAAGCATCTTTTGATCTTTGCTTTGAAATAGATTTAACGAAGTTCTATGAATAAGTTGGCTTTTGTAAGAACCCATTGAAAAACTAAATGTCATTACTTTCAACTACTCGTATAAAGAAGGAGGCTCTCTAATTATTCCGAAAGATAAAAAACTAATTTCAGGTGAAACCGCTCGAAACAGACTGGGTTGAATAGATCTTCTAAACCGATAGCACTTCCAATTGAAAAGAAGCCACTATAATTAAAGTGTGTAACGCAAATTATTAACTGGATAAATGCAATGAAACTAGTGCTTTAATTAAAGTATTAATTCTCTCACAATTCAAGAAAGTTGTTGAAAAGTTTCTGCAAATGTCAATTTTATTGAAAAGTTTTGAAGTAAACAAAAATTCAAGCTCATCCATTGTACACAGGGAGTTTCTATTGCATTATTGAGCTTCTTACCCGGTTCCTCATTTTACCCTCTTTTACCTACTATGATTTTACTAGTTTTAAAATCGCTTTTAACTTTATGTCCTGAAGTAAGTTTTCCATTTTTTAAACAAAATTTTTAAGAATTTTTTAAAATACAATATTATGCATAACAAACGACAGGTATCATTTGAAATGGCCATTAAATTTGAAAGTAATGGCAGTAGGGTTTTTTGTTACAAAAATTAAAAGTTGAATGAAACCGCACTAGCAACATTTCTGATAATATCACTCAATGAAACAGATCTGGAAACTAAGACTACATGTAAAACCACAGTTTTCAAGACATAAGTAAAATGCCTTGTGAAAGATTATTCTGTCTCAATGAAAGCTATCGTATCAAACTCCAAACATTCACCAACTTCGAACCAATGTTACAAGAGGTTTTACTAATTTGTCGAGATTCCCAAGGAATGATAGATCTTGCAGAAAAAAAAAAGAAACGCAACATGCATTTGAAAGTAAACATTGAAATCGTATTTTAAATGTTATGAACTAAATGTAGTGATTTTTTAATAATTATTAATGAAGCATAAAATTTTACAAGAAGCAGAGTCATTCCATTTTAAATCAACAAATGGGGTGCGCATCACCATTTTTGATTTTGATGAAAATGTGCATGTGCATTCCTTTTATTTCCCATACCGCAAAAAAATAATTATTTTATTTTAGAAAAAAATACCCTTTGATATATAGTCCATTTTTGTTGTTGGCAACAGCAAAAATGGGACATTTTGATTATGAACATTGTCTTATGAACTGTAACTTTTTTCTATCAAAGATTTTGAGCTCTAACATCGCTCATTGGAAAGCTAAGAAAACGATCTTTTTATATATGGTATCAATAAATTTCAGATTTACAAAAAATACTTAGTTTTTTAAGGTCAAAGTTCTCGACGAAAATATCATTTTTTAACTACTTTTGAAAATTAAAAAATATATGAAGGGTTTAGAATAACAAGCCCTATTTTTATCATATACTCATATGCATGGTTACTTATTGTATAAAAAATTTTTCTTATTACTCCTCCCTCTTTATGAGATACGGGCCCCTAAATTTGTAAAATTTCAAAAAATGCAGTTTTTAACGCTAAAAAATGCATGAGGAGGAGAAGGTAAAAATAATTTTACTGGTAGAATCTTAAGAACTTTTTATCAGCTTTCTAATGAAACAAAAGTTGATTTGTTATTTAAAGGCGCTTGAAAGATGTAAGGGTCTGAATTTTACAAAAATTGCTCAGAAACAACACAATTATTTTCAGGTTTTTTATTTTTTTTAATTGAAATGTAATAATATATACCTTGTTATTTGCTTTAAATGCTAAGAAAAGACTCAGAGTTGTGAAGTAATTAGAAGAGTTGTTGATTTAAAATGGAATGACTCAGCAAAAATAAAACAAAAATTCTCTATATTACGTAAGATAAAGCAATCAAATATCTTATTTGACATATTGCTTTATTTGTTTCAAATGCTCGAGAAACTTTTAATATGACTGCTAGGAATTGATTATAACACCCAAATGTATTTTAAAATGTGTCACTGTTGCTTAATTAAACTCAATTTGCATTTAAATACATTTGTTTGCAGAAAATAACCGTGAGCAATAACGTAGACCTGAAATTAGTGACAGTTAGCTGTTTTAAACTGCCAAAACTTTTTAAAGTGAAACTTCCTGTCACTCTATTTTCTTTTGCTCTGAATTTCAGTCAATAGTTGTTTGAACGAGTTCTTTAAGAAAAATTTAATTGAGTAAAGCTGGCCGTTTAAAGCTGAAAGGAACGAAAAGTGTTATTTTTGATTGTTAAATATGAAACAATAGTTTACACTTTAATTTATACGAGCACCTTAGGAGGCCTTTTTCTTTGTTTAAATTGCATTTTTGTTGTAATTTTAAATTTCTCAAACATTTCTAGACTGATTTTTAATAAATTATTACATATTTTTTTTAACAGAATTACTATTGAATTGGGCTTTCGGCTCTTATCTACTGGCGGCATAAAAGCTTTGAGCATTTGTTTCAATGAATATTTTTTAAAGCTCTTTGAATTTTTTGACAGTATATTTTACCAATTTGGTACATGAACCCTTAAAGCGCAGACCTCAGTTTTTTAAATATTGCTGAAATGATATTCTTATTTCTGTTTCTCTCTTTTACAAGGCTTAGTTACAAATCACGTATTGTCTAATCTTCTTAGGTAAAACCTTCCGCGCACTTACGCATGCGTCAGGTCTTCCCTAATCTTACCAAAATAGGGGTGTAAGGAAAGATTTCAATAAGGGGAAGGATAATAAAAAGAATTTTGGGTCGTATCAAACAACGTGGGACTGTGCTAATTTCAAATACATAGTTTAGTTGAATATGTCAAAAGGATATAGCAAATGCAAGTTTTAAATTGAAAACTTCGGAAATTTATCAGCCACAACCCATCCACCATTTTTCAAGTGGAACTGTTCACGAGTGTTAGGCGCGGTTTTCATGGATGGACAGTACTTAGTTTATCAGTTTTACAAAGGGGAAATGAAAAACATTGATTCATCATTTTTTGAGGGAACACATTTTGTGTATTCACTCATTCTGAGTCATTGAAAAATTCACCAGGAAAAAAAATAATTAATCATTGGTATTTTTATCGCAATTTATGCATTCACAGTTAAAACTCCTTCGAAAAAACTCTTACAACCTACATTTTTATAAAATGATTGAGCATATTTAATTCGTATTTTTTAAATTTCCTGTAACATGTGATATAACTAAAATAATTCAAAGAAGACAACTGATAATCTTCAGAGGTGAAAAATAATTTATTCATTTTGTGCATCGAATTTCCCTGCAGAATATATTTTTACTGGAAAAATAAACTTCGTACTCGCATTTCGTAAAGTATTTATGTTATTTTACACGTCCTTATTTTCTCACAAATGCAGCGCGTTTACTCCCTATTTATGGGTCATTATACATAAAACGTAGATTTTTGAAATTGAAATTTTCAAAGAGAAAAAAGTTTTAATTTTGTTTTAAATTACTTTATATTGTTCCTTTTAGACACTATTTAACTCTCACGTAGCTGGTCATATTCTTTATAATTTTTTTATCCCTTTTTTTCCTAATTACAATTTTAGATGTGAGTGGAGGGTATAAAGATGTAATGGAGAATGACCTTTTACTTTTCATAAATATGCATATGAAGTCTTTTTAGGTTAGATTAATTACGCTGATTGCACAGTGTAATTGTACAATACAATAAATTGCACAATATCGTACAACATATTAAAGAAAAAATGTTTTGCAATTATTAACAATTTTTTTTCATTTTAAATTATATGTGCTCAAATTTTCTCTGAATTTTCGCGAAATAGACCTGCATGTTGTTTTAGGAACATATTTGGAGTGATTAAAAATAAATATCTCTCCGAAAAACAAATTCTTTAAAAGTTGTATTCTCAATCATACCTCCTTTACATCCATACTGTAACGGAGGATACGTATACAGTGGATACAAAAAATTATGTGTTGATTATCACGTTGTTTTGATTTAGGGTTCACACATCCATATTGTTTAGAATTTACTAAAAGATGTGATTTGCAATTAAACTAAAATTCTTGATTCTATTTTTTTTAAATATGTTTTAGTTACGTTTCAAGGAAAAAAATATATCAATGTCACATAGACAAAAGCATCTTTTTTTTCCATATTTAAAAAAAAAAAGGAAGAGAAATCATCAAGAAAATATTATTTATTTTAATATCGCCTCAACACTATGCATACTTAGATAAACTAAAGTTATTTCTTCAGACTAGGACGTTCAATTTTGAAAATGCATCAAATCATAGGTGAGAGTAAGGAATAAGTTGAATTTACAACGAAATTTTTTCAGATTGAACGAAAACAATCAAATGAGGAGGGTTTGGGTGGAAGAACCAGCAGTAAGAAGGTGCACGTGTATAAGTGAAAAGAGAAATGGTTGTAATGAAATGAAGCTGCATATATGTTAAAAATATCACACAACTTAAAGGAAAACCCCTTAGGGCATCTGAAGAAAATTGAAAATGTTGATTTTCTCTTGAAAAAATACTTAACTTACAGCACTCTCTCCGTAGATGTTTCATTTAAAGAAGAAGAAATTGTGTTGAAAAGAAATCTATTTTTTAATTTAGTAAGTTTATCTTTTTCGTATCATAGAGAACTGTTCTGCGTTAAAACATAGCATTTTTATTGCAACATTCATGTACATTTATTTCAGTTTAATGGTGCCATAAAAATTATTAACAGTTTATGACGCATTATGTTTAGTTGTACCTTGAATATTTAACTCATTAATGCCTGACATTTTTCAGAAAATGATATTTTGTATACTGGTTACACGGCTATTGAACACACTATACAATGGTTATGTGCTGCAATCTGTTAATACTGAATTAAAACAATACCAAAGTAATAATTAAACACTATTAGCTGGTTGAAAAGTTCATTTTTGGTCATGTAAAGCACTTTTTGAACCGTCCCTAAAAAGGGACGCTAGGCATGAGTTAACCACAGGAGATAATTTCAACGGTAATATAGTTTAAAGCAGTAAATAACCGCCCCTAAGCAAGGGCTGAGTCAGAAACATGCAATATACCGCCTAGCTCGTTTATTCCAACCATGGACTGCAGTTTCGTGCTTATTATGCACTCATCAGCATGGTATATGAATTAAACAAACTGGATTCAAATATCCTCTTTAGCTACTAGTTTTTGTCGACTCTCTTTGCTCTCAGCTCGTTTAATTCCTATACCATGCTGATGAGTGCATAATAAGCACGAAACTGCAGTCCATGGTTGGAATAAACGAGCTAGGCGGTATATTGCAAGTAATATAGTTAGTTGATAGAACTCAAAAATATCGAAATGCAGAAGATGATTTTGTGTTTATGACTATCATAAATTGGGAACAGTGAATAAATTATGTCTTTTCGTCAATAAGCTCACTCTTTTGCATTGAAAAATGCCTTTCTAGGGAGGCCGAAACACGAGTACGCTCTAATATGCTAGTTTTGTGCAACGAAACGTCGTTATTTAAATTTACTTTTCTGCACAAATGTATTCAGTAATTTCTTACTGAATGAGTAGTTCAGGTTTTTTTTTTTCTTTTTTTAAAAGATAAGAATCCCAGGGCTTTTACTTAAATGAATCGAAAACAGTGACCTGCGCTAAACTGCAAAAAATAGCTGTTGTTTTTACAGTATAATACTAGCAGCAGAGGTTCCAGTTTGAAACTGTAAAAGCACAGTAATAAACTGTAAAACTGGCTATTTTGCAGTTTATTACTGTAAAACTAGCAATTCGACAGTTTTTTAATATTAAATTAGTAATGTTACTGTAAAATTCACCGTATTATACTGTAAAACAAACAGTATAGTACAGGCAGAAGGAGTTCCAGTTAAAAGCTGTAAAATGTAGTTACAAACTGTGAAACTAGCCATTTTACAGTTCATTACTGTAAGCTAGCAATTTTACAGTTTACTACTGTAAAATTACTATAAAAATAGCTGTATCATGCTGGAAAAACATTTATTTTTTTACATTGTTGTCTGGCTCTAAAGTACATATACTAGTTTTAGCTATGCGACCGTGCTAAGCGCAAAAGTGGTATCTGCAGTTGAGCTCAAACTGAGATATTACTCTTTAAAGTTTTGCGCCACCATGTATTTGATTCAGATGAAACTTTTTCAGAATTTTTTAAAAATATTTCCCGTTCTCAAATGACCATATAATTTTGTATTTTGGTAAAATACGTCACAAAGAGCCACCTGGTGGCGATAACTCAATTTTTTTAAAAAGTGCAGATACGAATTTTGTGCTTAGCACGGCAGTATGGCGTTTACCGAAATGAAATTACGCTAAACTGTTCGGTTATTTTCCAGGCTTTCCTTATAAAAGATAAGTTTAAAAAGAAAATAAATTTATTGTATCTTCATTGTTAAAGTTTTCAATGAAAGATTTCGTCTTTAATATTTAATGCGCGATAACTTTCTTTGTACAATATTCAGATGAACATTTTTTTCTTAGAGTACAAAATGACATTAACTGACTTTATGATAGGTCTACCTTCTTGTGATGTTTCCGCTGATGTCCATTATTGATAAACATTTAAATATCTATCTATATAAAAATGGATGTATGTTTGTATATTTGTTCCTCATACAAATCTGCCGTTTTCGTCGGAGTTTCATCCAACTTGGCATATAAGTTCCTTGATGCACTAGAATTTACATAGGTGGGGTTTTGAATTTTTTAAAAATTCTAAAAAGCTTCAAATTCAAATTTTTTGCCTCAAAACGGCCATTTTCTTTCAATTTTGAATCGACAGAGTAATAGAGATAAGAATTTAAGCACAAAAATTAATCAAATTTCACACAGTTAAATATGAGTATTTTCTAACAGAGATTGCGATTAACAATAAATTGTCAATTTAATGCTCACCTATTTCAAATAATGTCTTAGAGCTATGTTGTATTAATAAGCACCCGGGCAAAGTTGGGTAATACGCTAGAAGCTAATTTTACATAATTATTGTAGTATATCTTCAGATTTAAAAGAGTAGACTGAATCGAACTACTGAAACTTCCTAGAGAGCATTTTCATTGAAGTTTGTTTCCTAAAAGTTATTTGCACACTCCTATGATTTTCATATTACGAAAATTATCCAGGAAAAATAAATTTTGAAGTAAAACAATTTATGTAGTTAAAAGGAAGTAAGATGGAGACTGGAGAGTTTATTCTCTGAGGAGACGACGTAATGTTAAATGTTCATTAAAGTATAATGAATATGAAAATTGTTCAAGAAAAATTCATTTAAACAAATTTCTCCCCCTTAATATTTAAATAATTGTAATTTCAAAAAATAAGTTGCATTTATTTGAGACACACTGTTGAATTTTGAACAGTTGTAAGAAAGAATAAACTAATGAGCTTTATTCTTTAGTTTTGGAATTTTAAGTTTTTGAGTATTATATTTATAGAAATATTTATTGTGTTCGACTGATAGCTTTTCATTTTTCTTTTGGGCGCAGATGTGTGACTTTTAAATAAATGTTGGCGTTAAAAACGAATTTTTGATTAAGAATGATTTAAATTGGATCAGATTTGATTATTAGAGCACAAATCACTGACCTAATGCCTAACTCCAAAACTTAAACAAGTCAATTCTGTCATACATTAATCAATTTCGTGAGGTAATGTAATATGAATTTAGCTTCAACTTCAACTATTTCCCATGTTACACTTTTCGATTAAAATAAATATTCCGGATTGAAACAAATACTTTTATGCACAGAGAGGTTATCATTCTAGCTACTCGCTTGATATTATTTAGAGTTTGTTCCAATTATACATATGCTGTTGAAACTTATTATATACATTATGCGGACTAAAGGAAAATAAATTTGTAATAGATAAAATAAATCATAGTTCAAATTTTCAATAAAGAGTGTAACAAGAAGTTCTGTCAAGAACTAAACGAGCCTTCTTTCCTGTACATCGACATCGGCATTCTAGCATCTGATCAATATTCTTTTGATTACCTAAGACTTAAAATTATGTCAAACATTACTTTTTAGCACTTAAAGTTGATTTCTAAAAGCAAAATAAACCTCTCTCATCAGATGAAATAGACACGTAAAAAGTGAATAAACGAATAAATAAAGTTTGGTCGTACCTTTAAGGAATGTAACTGTTATAGTTCTTCCGTAGAAAAATTCCTTAATCGTTTAAAAAAAAAAGTAAATAAAAAAGCAAAGAACATCAAAACACATTTTATTAAAGAAAGAAAAAAAACTCATCTGTTAATAAAATATCTCGAATTTCATTTTTATCCGTTACCAGTTGTTAAATATAAATAAAGAATAAAATGCTCTCGCGAATAAAAAATTTTTGGTAAAAAAATCGTCTGCCAAAAAAAAAAAAAAAATCAGCAATAATAAATCAATAAAATAAAACAAATAAATAAACAAAAAATCGTCTGCACAGTCAGTCATTTTTTTCTGAGCCCGCATTTCCGCCATGCTTGCGGAACTTAGAACCAATCACAAATATTTTGCTGATATTATCTAAAGGCATTCATATTATCGGAAATCACAGAGATGTAAGCCCTATTAATAAGGAGCCGTCTAAAGTGTGTAAATTGTATTATGCTGAAATGAATTGTTGCTGCAAAATCACATTGTAAAGGGCACCAAATATGGAACTTCTTTGAGGACTGATTAATATTCTCTTTAAAGAAATTGGATCCAAGAAAAAAAAGTAGTAAAATCACAACATCTAGTATTGTAATCAGAAGGTAGATCCAGCTAATCCATAACAATAGGATATTTCATATTGCATATTGAAGAGTTCTGTGCAGTGTGCACTTACTTCTCTTTTTCGGGTTAAATATGTGTGTTTTCCAAATAAAAATTTAAGAACTGTACTGAAACGTTTCACTGTCCGAAAATAATCTCAAAAAAATCCAAACGAATTTGTAGAATTTAGAAAAAAAGACTGAAAAATCAGTATAAATTTAGTACTTTTCCAACATGGGCACTTTTCGTTAGTCTGTTAATCATTGAAATTGAGGCAGAACAGTTGATAAATTACTGCTATTCTGAAAAAATACCCTGATCAGTAAATCTAGATCCTTCTTTAAAAGATCTATGGAGATGAATTTATGCAGCTAACTGCCTTTTTTGCTGCTGTCTTGAAAGAACATGATTGCGTTGACTTATATCAATATATGTTGATAAAGACCATCTGATCACTTTGTTGTTATTTTATCGGATTTAAAGAACAATGCAAAATAATTTCAAGACATGTGTTTTTAAGATTATTTGACACGAAAACATATAAGAATTTTTTGGTTTTTATTGATTTTTTAGATGAATAATTAATGAAAATGTCTTCTTGGCTTGCATATCTTAGTAGAGGTGTCATTTGGGAACTGGAATACGTTAAGACGCAACAGATAATATTTTCTAAGCACACCGGATGCCATTAAAAAGTCGTTAACTATTGCGGATTGGTTGATGTAAAATAAAATCATTGCTGATTGAGAGACGAAACAAATTCGAATATTTCGCTTTTTGAATTATTATGTAACTCTTTTAAAAACACTTAAGCCGATTAGTACTTATCTAAAACATAGCTTATAGGTTTTTCCCACGTATACTCTAACTAATGATCCAAATTTTCTGAAAAAAAAAACTTAAACTTTTGCAGGCACTGAAACAAATATGTATAAAAACTCTTTTAAGGACTTTGAGTTATGTTTAGTCACAATTTAAAAAAAAAAATGTAAAAAGGTTTTGCTATTTTGTTCCAGCACTATTGATCTAAATTTGTTACACAACGTAATATAGAAAACAAACTGTGGATTCTACTAAAAATATTTGAAAAAACGGGGATTGTTTATATTTCTTAGTTGTTTTAAAGCGCTTCTATAGCTTCAAATATCTGAAAATAAAAATTCGATTTTGATCATTCTTGTTTCAACACGTGGAAAAATATATCTCATTATAAATTAAATATGTTGAGAGAAACAACTGAGAAAAATCTTCCTACTGCGGATGTTAAACTAAATGAATAAAAATGCATTTTTTCTCATTTCAATTACAATCATTAAGCTGGTAACTTTTCTTGCTTCATTTCTATTTAATTATCCAGACTAAAATCCTAGAAAAAAAGATTGTTTGAGAAAAAAGTGATTAAAAAGCCTAAATTCTGAGTCGATAGTATTTGAAAATATTATCATTAGGTAATAAATCTGTATCCTATCTTTAGTTTTAAGGATACTTATACGTTTATTGAGTAAATGCATAATTCATATTTGCAGTAGTGAACGTTTTTCGAATCAATACGTTAAGTGCGCATGTTTGCTGAAAATCTCTAGAAATAAATCTCTTTATAAGTCTGATTTTCTCAAGATATAATAGTTAGAAGCCTATTTTATTGCAACTGATTTTTTTGGTTTGAACCTTAGGCGTTATACTCACAGTGATTGATTTTTTAAAAGTTAATTCAAAAAAAGCATAGAATCAAATGCATTCCAACTGCATTTGATTCTAACGTCTTTAACGTGGAAAACTGAATGCTTATTTCAAAAATATTATCAGAACAGAACGCTGGACAGGTGACTCCAATTCTGAATTTTTTGAGTGCAAGCAGAATTGAATCGGTCAGAGCAAAAACCACTTCAGTCAAAAAAATTCAAAAATTCGTTTTTTACGGAAACGAGCTCTGTAAGGCAAAATGCGTGTTGACTGCAAAAATCGCGTCAATCAGGCTAGTAGTTCCAAAGTTACGGGGCCTACAGGCTTGGTTTCCTAGAATCGTCGCCGACGCCGGGCGCGACGCACGCTGGAATCAGAACCAGTTTGATTGGAGCGTGGCGTGAAGCGATGTCAATCTGCAGCTTAGGCGCATGCGCAGAAGGCGACGGCGTCTGTCGCCTCGCCAGAGATCGACGATTTCACTCCTAGGAAACCGGGCCTTACCTTCTGAACGTTGAGCGCAGAAACGACGTGATTAAAGTGAATGACGTTGTTTATGCACCCAACGCTAGAACGAGCATGACTTTCTAAGGGCGCGCATTAGTTCCCAACGAGCTGATTTCGGTTTTATTAAAAGGACGATACGTAAACATAATCGGATTTACACACCTAAAACACTAACGCAGCCAGAATTTTCTTGGGGAGGGGGGTAATGAAAACAATCTTTTCTCGAGTAAAAGACTACTGTTTTTGATTTTCAACAAGGTTTAAACCAAAACCTATGGGGTGTTGTCGCTGTCTCCCCTAGCTGCGCCCCACTGACCTGATGAATATGAAGAGTTATGTGCTCTGACCAGCAATAGCTTTCACGTCACCAAGCTACTCTCCTTGGACATAAACAAATTTGATGATTGATGAACGAACTTACACATACAAAAAAGAAAAAAAGCTGAACCCATTACCCGCTGGTGTCATTATAAAAAATCAAAAAAAAAAATTTGCTATTTAACTAATTTTTGTATCGAATTCAGTTTTAGTATTCGGTATAACAATAAAAACATGTTAAGCAAAAAAAATTACCTCAAACATTTCGTTTTATATAGAATGAAAATTATAGTTCTAACATGCTTTTTTTGCTTAAATTTATAATCTACTTTCCTTTTTAAAAAATTAGAAAAGAAAAAGAGTTTGGGTTTATATGTGAAATAATCTTAGTCAAGGTCATTTTTATCGAAATATTCCACTCAGAAAATAATTATGTGGATGATTCGGGGTTTGACTTATGGTAAGATTTAGCCAGTAAAGAAAAATTCTCGCTACTCCAGAATTTAGAAGAAAAAAGTTTCAGTTGCTCAGCCTCGTATCCAGGCTCATCATTTAAGAGGGTCAGAAAGTGGGTCAGTTCCCCCCCCCCCCTCTCCCCTGGCTTTCAGAAATCAATGTATTTACATATAAGTGGGCGTGGTTTTTGTTGTTTTATGATGAAATTGCATTGTGTTTGCACCCTTTGACACCCCCCCCCACCGGAAAAATTTTAAATGACAGACCTGCTCTTATCATTGAGCAATATAAAATGAAAGTGGGTTGCGTTGATTTGTGCGATGATTTAGTATCAAATTACAGAATTAGGGTCCGAGGGAAAAAGGGGAGTCAATGTTTTCAAATTATATCGATGTGTTGCTCAAACAAATTCTTTTAAACTTTCAAGACTATCTGCAGAAGGAAATAAAAAGTCACGGTTGGATTTTAGACGAGAGGTTGCACTTAACTTTTCACCCCCCCCCCCTCCGGCCAGTAATACACAGATGACAAGTACATCTACAGAATGGCCAAGCAAATTCAGCTTAGCATTGCCAGTATCTCGGGGACATTTTACAGAAAGGTCTAAACAAAAGACTATAAAACTATGCTGCAGGTATTGTCATTGTCAAACTGTTTATTGTTGTAATGCTTGTGATGATACTCGCCACCCCGATTGCAACAAAGTTTATCATGTAGGAACAAGATAATCATGTGTTTTTTTATTTAAAATTTATCAAATGAAATTATGTGTTTTTTAAAAAATAAATTAAACTTTCTTCTTAAGTTCTCTGCACGTTATAAAACAGTAACAAAGCTCAAGCGATTTTTACCTGGCTAAAACGCATTGAAACTGCAGAGTTATACCAAGTAAAACTACTTAGCATCCGTACTCCTTTTCCGCGGACGTTGCGTCAACGCAACACCCAAAATTTCTAAATGTAAGTGAAATTTTATTCTTTTTCCTGCATAATAATGTTGTATGGGCTCAAAACAATAACTTTTAGGATTTGTATCAAAAACAAAAAATGATTTCGGATTTCGGCGGTTAATGGGTTAAACAGAGAATGGCGAGGGAAAAATGTGCAGAAAGAGACAGAATTTAAGTTTACCCCCACTCGATACAAGGAGTTCCCACATAAATTTAAAGAAAAAGGGGTTATCGCTGCACATAACTTCTTTGACTGGTGCTTGATAAGCTGCTGAAGCTTATATCCCGAAAAGTCGTTATTGCTCCAAGCCATGCTTATCCTTCAGGGAACGTTCCAACCAACATAAATAAAACGGAAAATATCAAAAAGGTGATTGTATGTATTCCTGAAAATTTTTTCGTGACGAACTACTTACCTGATCAGAGACTTCACATGATGAGAGAACATGATCGATTTTAAGAGATGTACATACCCATATTTTTTTTTTGTTCCTCCTTTATTGGTGTAGATTTAGCAATCGCTTCTCAATTTTTGTAATAACTTTCCACTGTTGTTGACAACCCATATTAGTTATACCGTAAAATGGGGTGTATAGGATCAGCGGGGTCAATCGGAACAAAACTTCCCAACCGTACTAAAAAATTCTTCATAAATGTACTATAGGGTATTTTTCGCTATTATTATTTTTTTTATAAAGGTAAGATCATAGGAAGTAGGAAAACATTACTTTTGTCAATCTGGCAACGTTACTGGCTTATAAGGAGGGGAGCACGTGGAATGCTAGAAAACATCACGTTTTCATAGACTGCAAAACTTCATATGTAAGTACGAACCTTCCTTTAATTTAAACCTAAGAGTGGTATGTTTCAATTATGCATGTATCTGAACAACTGAATACCACATTAGAATTTACATTTTTAAAAATTGTGTCATAAAAAGGAAAGAATTCTGAAAAATGACATAGGAAAAAAACTTGCGGGGTGTATAGGAACACTTGGTTCTGTTGTTCCAATTCAAACTTATTTAAAGGAAACTGTTTGAAAAATCAAGATTCTAATCCAAATTTCTCTAGTCAAGAGAAGAATAAAGATTTATTACTATTTATCTCTTCTCGTGAGCAACTAGATTTCAGAATGACAGAAAGTTGCAGATTTAAAAAGATTTTTGCTTCAGGAGACTTCTTTTTACCTAAAATACATGGGGGAAAGTCATACAGACTTTATGTAGCAAAAATCCGGCACACAGACAGTGATGAAGGAGTGGGAAAATCTTTCAGGAAAATCCTCAAAATCGAGAGATTTTAAGAAACTAAAGAAAAGGCAGCGTTCATCTCAGAAGATGTTATGAAAGAACTTAAGCCAAACCACAACTGCTAGTTTTAAGAATAAGTATATATTTGTGGACGATATGAGTGACTTTAATTTATGTTACAGCTTTGTATTTTAATTCAAAAGCATTTCTTAAAATTAATTTTAATTTTTCATAAGTTCAAAATTAGTTTTAATTCCGACAAATTATAAAAATTTACTGGCATTGAAAATATACTTTCATTTGACAGTAACTATTAGTTCTTATTCTCCTCCATCAATATTACTCATGTTTGTGAGACTTATTACAGGTTAAATTTAAAAAACTAAAAATTTTAACATGTGTTCCGATTGACCCCTATCAGCGGGGTGATTCGAAACACCCCGAAATTCCTATATGTATAAATAATAACTGTTTGAAATGTTTTGTGTTTGCTTGGAATATCAAAACCAAAATAAGACCGAAGTTTTTACCCAAAAAATCAACTTAAAAAAAAATCTTTTAACTATTTTTTTTACAATTAAAGCTGAAAAGTGTTCCGATTCACCCCATTTTACGGTACTGTAAAGTTTTAAAGTTCTTTATTTCTCTTTATTTCGTAATTTTTTAACGATGTATGAGTAAAATTGATCTGTTCTTAGAGCTTAATAATTTTTTAAACAATAATAAAGCATTTTTTCACAATAATAAAGCAAGAGCTACTTCATCTCTGATGAAATCATAAATAAATATAAACTTTAATGTATGATAACTTTTTCCCTCAAGTATAAAAGCCTATTGAGTGCAAAAACAACATTAGTCCAAATTACATTTTCAATTTTCCTGAGCCCGATTTAGATTGAATATGTGTAGCTTTTGCATGATAGCAATATACATGCATGTTATGCTGTAGGAAAAAAAGAATTGTTCAATTATTTGAAAATTTGGAGGAGCTATGACGTTTTTTCTCTATCCTGAAAATTTGAAATTCTTGACTGACGTTGTTTTTGCAATCACCGATTTAATTACTCTACCGACTAAGCTATCTAAATCGGATCTTCTGACAACTTAAGCAGTTTTTGCAAATTAAGCGAAAAAAAAATTGGCTTCTCCAGTGTTTTTCTTTTTTTAAGAAGTAGGCAAAACGTGCAGTATGTGATTATTGTTATCCGAAAACGGGTCAAAAGACCTTTTAAATAATACCTCTCATTTGTACTTTGATGACGTATTGAAAAAGGTACGTTGTTGTTACAAAAAAAAAAAAAAATTAAAATACTGCCAAGATCACTTTTATCTAACGTTATACTTGAGTAATCTGTCCCCCTCATATATTATAAATACTTTTCTGCTACCATCTTTTGTGATGGGGCAATTCTGTAGTAATCTACGTTCAAACAAAGAATAGAACAACCATTGTATATATTTGAAGTTAAAAATCAACGTAAATAAAGCACAAATAAGGTAGAAAGTACAGCAAATAGCTATTTCAAGGCTACAATGGAGCCCCTTCATCAGTGCAAGAAGCTCAGCAAACAACATGAAAGCTGTAAGAGAACTGAGCGCGAAGCACGTGTGCCCCGGTATTTATAACAAATGGGCGAGTGCGCTTGAACTCACAACAAAGCGGGAAAACACCGACCAATCAGCGATCAGCGAAACGCCAGGAGAGCGAAGAAAAGGGGGGAAGGCGGCAAAGGAAAGTAGGGGCAAAAAAGCGCGGGAGAAAACACTAGAAGACGAAATTATAAAAAAATTGCTTCCAGATGTCAGGGAAAAATGGAACACTGGAAAAATCATTCACCAGAGAATGGGAATTTTTCCAAATATGGTAAGCTTCCCAAAAATCGAGGTCATGAACTGACGAACATTTACAAATAATTCTAGCCGAAGAAAAATCAAAGCAGTGACCAGAAGTCCAACAATGCTGAGCAATGGAAGAGCGTGCTAGTTCTTTATGTTTAACATAATTTTGATGCTCTTTCAGACGGTGCTTAAGAGGCCGCTTAGTCTGGCCTACATAGCTAAGTCCGCATTTGCAAGAGATGCTATAAATGCCCCAGTTGCTTTGGCAATCAATGGGATGCTTTAAGTTTGTAAACTTGATTTTGTTCACAGGAGAGAAAGAAATATCGAAACCAAACTTTTTCAAAATCTTTGCAACTTGATGACTTGTTTTTGGATAAAAAGGCAAAACAATGGTGTAACCAACCTTAGACTCGGAAACCTTGCTGGAATGAGAGGGCTTTATTAGCCTATTATATATAGAATCAATAATCTTGGGCGAGTAACCCCGATCAAAAGCCACAGCTTTTAAATAAGAAAGCTCAGTATTTAAAGAACTGGATGAAGAACAGATATTCAAAGCACGAAACACAAAAGCCTTAAATGCGGCCAACTTTTGGTTTCGAGGATGAGAAGAGTAGTTGTGAGGAGGTAGTGTAACAGCAAAGGGCTTACGATACACTGAAGTCATAAAATCGTTATTACTTTTAGTAATCAAAACGTCCAAGAATGAAAGAGAACTTTCCTTTTCCATTTCAATAGTGAATTGGATGCAAGGATCGATAGAATTAAGAGTGGAAAGTTCTCTTTCATTCTTGGACGTTTTGATTACTAAAAGTAATAACGATTTTATGACTTCAGTGTATCGTAAGCCCTTTGCTGTTACACTACCTCCTCACAACTACTCTTCTCATCCTCGAAACCAAAAGTTGGCCGCATTTAAGGCTTTTGTGTTTCGTGCTTTGAATATCTGTTCTTCATCCAGTTCTTTAAATACTGAGCTTTCTTATTTAAAAGCTGTGGCTTTTGATCGGGGTTACTCGCCCAAGATTATTGATTCTATATATAATAGGCTAATAAAGCCCTCTCATTCCAGCAAGGTTTCCGAGTCTAAGGTTGGTTACACCATTGTTTTGCCTTTTTATCCAAAAACAAGTCATCAAGTTGCAAAGATTTTGAAAAAGTTTGGTTTCGATATTTCTTTCTCTCCTGTGAACAAAATCAAGTTTACAAACTTAAAGCATCCCATTGATTGCCAAAGCAACTGGGGCATTTATAGCATCTCTTGCAAATGCGGACTTAGCTATGTAGGCCAGACTAAGCGGCCTCTTAAGCACCGTCTGAAAGAGCATCAAAATTATGTTAAACATAAAGAACTAGCACGCTCTTCCATTGCTCAGCATTGTTGGACTTCTGGTCACTGCTTTGATTTTTCTTCGGCTAGAATTATTTGTAAATGTTCGTCAGTTCATGACCTCGATTTTTGGGAAGCTTACCATATTTGGAAAAATTCCCATTCTCTGGTGAATGATTTTTCCAGTGTTCCATTTTTCCCTGACATCTGGAAGCAATTTTTTTATAATTTCGTCTTCTAGTGTTTTCTCCCGCGCTTTTTTGCCCCTACTTTCCTTTGCCGCCTTCCCCCCTTTTCTTCGCTCTCCTGGCGTTTCGCTGATCGCTGATTGGTCGGTGTTTTCCCGCTTTGTTGTGAGTTCAAGCGCACTCGCCCATTTGTTATAAATACCGGGGCACACGTGCTTCGCGCTCAGTTCTCTTACAGCTTTCATGTTGTTTGCTGAGCTTCTTGCACTGATGAAGGGGCTCCATTGTAGCCTTGAAATAGCTATTTGCTGTACTTTCTACCTTATTTGTGCTTTATTTACGTTGATTTTTAACTTCAAATATAGTTCAGCACAAAGCCTATTTGATCATTTTTCATTTAACCATTGTATATATCTAACTATTCCTCGGCTGCTATTATTTTTAGTGATGCAACTTTGTAATGATGTCTGTTTCATCAAAACATAGAGTAATCAATCACAAATAGGTCTCAGACGTTAAAGAAAGGGATGGGAGTCTCTAAATATATTTTTGGCTTAACATACATTATTTGTAAAAAGAGGTACAAAAACACTAAATATCATGACCTTTCTTCGTAAAAGATATTTTTTAAATCAGAAGTGCTGAAGCATATCTGCAAAATGTTTAATCTCTTTTGCAGCGTTTTTTTTCTTCATTTCTATTTATTCCAACAAATTTACGAAAAATACTTTTGGCAGCAGGGATTAAGACCGAAAAAGATCATTTTTGTTATTGATTTCTGGTGAAACAAAAGCAGAACAAAGTCATTAGAAAAATACTTGAGAAGCTCTTACCAGAATTTTATTTGTTGTAATATTTTATTTCTAAACAAATAAAAGCTCCTAATTCCATACTTATAAACGAATATGAGCTTTAATTGCAGTTCGGAAATATTTTTAAAAAAAGAATGAAAGAGGTATCTATTGGATATGCCGTTAAGTTTATTTTTATTTTGGGTAAAAGCTTTTCCTTTATTAAAATAAATAACCGTATGAAGTACAAATTTTTTGGTCTATCTTCCTTAAAATATTCCCAACTTTCTCTATTCAGTATATATCTTCTCCTTTATAAAACTTTTTGACAAAATAAAACAGTTGGAGCAATCTCTTGTTCTAAAGAGCATTTTAATGATGTTTTAAAATTACGATCAGTTTTGCTTTTAATTATTTGTTGCGTTTTGAAAAAAATAAATAAATAAATAAAATACCGTAAAATGGGGTGTATAGGAACAGCGGGGTCAATCGGAACAAAACTTCCCGACCGTACAAAGACATTCTTCATAAATATACTATTGAGTATTTTTCGCCATGAATTTTTTTTTAGAAAGGTAAGATCATAGGAAGTAGGAAAAAATTACTTTTGTCAATCTGGCAACGCTACTGGCTTCTAAGGAGGGCTGCACGTGGAATGCTAGAAATCATCACATTTTCATAGACTGCAAAACTTCATATGCAAGAACAAACCTTCTTATATTTAAAAACTATGAGTGGTATGTTTCAATTATACATGTATCTGAACAACAGAATACCACATTAGAATTTACATTTTTTATAAATTGTGTCATAAAAGTGAAGAATTCTGAAAAATGCCTTAGGAAAAAAAATTGCGGGGTGAATCGGAACACTTAGTTCTGTTGTTCCAATTCAAACTTATTTGAAGGAAACTGTTTGAAAACTCAAGATTCTAACCCTAATTCTTCTAATCAAGACAAGGACAAGGATTTATTACTGTTTATCCCTTCTCGTGAGCAACTAGATCTTAGAATGACAAAAGTTGCAGATTTCAAAATATTTTTTCTCCAGGAGACTTCTTTTTACTTAAAATAAAAGGGGGAAAGTCACATAGACTTTATGTAGTAAACGTCCAACACACAGACAGTGATGAAGAAGCGAAAAAATCTTTCAGGACAATCCCCGAAACCCAGAAATTTCAAAAAACTAAAGAAAAGGTAGAGTTCATCCCAGGAGATGTTATGAAAAAACTTAAGCCAAGTCACAATTGCTAGTTTTAAGGACAAGTACATATTTGTGGACGACATGAGTGACTTCCATTCATGTTAAATCTTTCTATTTCAATTCAAAAGTATTTCTTAAAATTACTTTTCATTTTTCATAAGTTCAAAATTATTTTGAATTTTCACAAATTATAAACGTTTACTGGTACTGAAATTATACATTTATTTGACAGTAATTATCTGTTCTTATTCTCCCCCATCAATATTACTCATGTTTGTGAGACCTATTACAGATTAAATTGAAAAAAATAAAAATTTTAACAAGTGTTCCGATTGACCCCTATCAGCGGGGTGATTCGGAACACCCAGAATTTGCTATATATTTTAATAGTAATTGTTCAAAATCTTTTGTCTTTGCTTGGAATATCAAAAGTAAAGCAAGACCGAAGTTTTTATCCAAAAAATAAAATTAAAAAAAATCTTTTAACTGCTTTTTTTACAATCAAAGCTGAAAAGTGTTCCGAGTAACCCCATTTTACGGTACATAAGAATTAAACAGGCTGGTTTTGACTGACCAACTTAAAACCATCTCTTCTCCATGTCGTCACATGCTTAATTTGCTTTAAAAACATAGATGACCTGCATATCACAATAAATAAACCTGTGGAATTAAGTTTAACCTCAAGCAGTACAATTAAACATTGTGTCTCATTACTTATCGCGCTAGTAGTAAAAGGGACTTTCTTGAAGCATTCTAGATTGTTTTGAAAGTGTTCTGTCTTCATCTTCAGTCAAAACTATAACATCTACCTATATTATAATACTCGTACAAAGCTGAAGAGCTTGTTAGTTTGAACGCGCTAATCTCAGAAACTACTGGTTCGAACTGAAAAATTCTTATAGTGTTGAACATACCATTTGATCAGGAAGGCTTTAGGCTAAAAACATAACGAAAATGTAAGGAGTTATTATTATAGTTTAAACATAATAATGGTTGAAAAACACGAGAAGATTAGTTTCTACTCGTCTCAAAAGATGGCGTTCATTAAAAGTATTGTTTTGGAAACTGCATGTAGAGAGTGCTGGCAGACAGTGGCGCTAACTTGACGGCCCATGTGATCGTCTCTTTACGAAATGTTTGTTTTGATAAGACTGGGCGTCTTACTAACTTTTTCCCACGTCTTCTTTTATTTTTGCGTTTCTCCGCGTTTTTTTTTATCATATACATATCATATCGTGATGCACTTAAAATAGTTTTTTTAATAGATTGTTGTCTTATTAACGTGGGTGAAGACACGGGGCACAGCTATGCCCTAATAAAAGATTTTGAAGTAACAACTTATATCCATTATAATACAAAGAAATTCTTTTTTCTCATTTTTTGTTTAAGTTTCTTAATTTTTTGCTCAATGGTGGCCCGTGCAACACCGGGCTGCGCAGCTAGTCAATTGTAAAAGGGAAATGCATTTGATGTCAGATATTCGTTACAGTAATTAAATAAAGAATACCTACTTTATTCAATTTTGGTCTCGGGGCATCAGTAGACATGCTTTTCTGTTATATCTGTACCTCAGAACCAGACTAACGTAAGTCCATTTTCGTCATTTTTCAGTAGAGGGGAAAAACGATGTATTCGACAATCGTTTTTCCCCTCTACCGAAAAATGACGAAAATGGACTTACGTTAGTCTGGTTCTGAGGTACAGATATGTACCGAATGCGAAAGCTTTTAACGACACAGTGCTTTTTTGAAAATGAAATTGAGCTAAATATTTATTTAATAGAAACAAAATGCTTTCACCAGTCGCATACAATAATTTTACTTTACGTTAAAGTGTCTTTTGTTGCTGCTTGCATCCGTGATGCCGCTTCGGTAACTGAAACATCACGACGACGCTGTGACGATCCTCGAGAAAGCTTGTGGACTATTTCTTAGTTAAGGGCAAGAAATAAGAAATAAAAATAAATAAATAAATAAATGTTTAAAAAAATGTCAAAAAAAAAAAAAAACTCTTAAACTTCAATGCTATGCATACCGGGATATAATCTATAAGTTGCGTTCTTTAGTTTAGCATCTTACATTTAAAATTTTTGGTACTCATTCAGATTTTACTGTATTGATCTAATGTCGATTTATCTAGCAGACTACTTTTGATATTTCTAATTTGCGTGGCAGACTGATGAAAGAAGTTCTGATGACGGGTGTGTCGTATACCGCTTGAATAGAGATTTTCACGAAAAATAAATACATAGAGTAATAGGACCAGTATTTCGATCAATGAACAATTCGTAAATTTGTTTTGAAAATAATATATAAAGTTTTTTTCTTTGACCAGTTAGCAACAGTCACTACCCAATTGACTCACTACTAAATAGACCCACAATAGAGTGCTTAAAAATAAACCACTACAAACTTTTCTTTTGAATGTGTCTACTGCACGTTAAAAAACGAATTTTTTTAACAGTATAATCCTGATAATTTTATAGTAATAAACTGTAAAAATTGCTTGTTTTACAGTTTATTACTGTACATTGTACAGTTTTAAATTGGAACCCAAGCTGCCAGTATTGTTCTTTAAAAACATCCGTTTTTTTTTTTTTTTGCAGTGTGGTTAAGTAACGTTTATTGTACTGCTGCGCTATTTAAACCACAATTTGAAAATATAAAGCAAAATTTAAAAAATTCCCCTCTCCTTTGTTTTTTTATAATTACACAAAATCAGCAATTAAAAAAATTACACACGAAATGCTAGTTTTTAACTCTGTTATGAATTTAGGAAAATGAAATTGTGAATAAGTGTTATAATTGAATGATTAAACCATCTTACTCTTTTACTTGAGTTTTAGACAAATTCTTAGCCATATCTGCATTCCAAACGATGAAATGGCACAGGCTACTCACTCAAAAAAATTTCACATTACGCATGAAATTTCATAAAACAAATCACCAATGCACTTTTTAAAATTTAGCTCTCACGGGACTTGGAATGAGCTTAAGTTCATTCAAGAAAAAGATAGGCTCATTACTATATCTCTCCCAAAAGCAACAGTATTTTCACTTTAAGTATCGCGAAATCTACAAAAGTTAACGATCTTTTAATGACACCCATTCCTCGGGGACGAAACTTCTACCGTCTTGCACATTCGAGTTCACATCCGTTTTCCATCCTACCTTGGGGAAGGATACTCCGGACGAAAAGTAGAGTTCCATTAATTATCTTCGTAAAAATGCAAAAGAGATAAAGATTACACAGGACTTGAACTGGAAACATTTCTTCAAATATCTTTCTCTGAAAGTTTTGCACTTTACTCTTAAGCTTCTGTTTCAAAACTGATGAAAGCACTGGAACAAAGCGGATGTTCTGAAATATTCCCTGATGACACTCATTTACATATACATGGTTGTTTTTTTCGCGGCGGTCGATATTTAGACACCTTAGTATTTTATGTAAAAATATTCAAATAGCTTAGCGTTTAATATGTTTTTCTTTCTTAATGTTTATTTCACTTTTGAGCGATAATGATCTTTAAAATTATTTAAGTTGATGATTACTATTAATGAAAGTTTTAAATGACTTTTTCTTTGTTAGGTAATCTTTTATTAGTTATCTTTGCACAATGGAAGCTTTTCTTCTGTCAAATGTTTTATTTTAGATGAAAGAAAAACTGGCTCGTAATAGCTTTTTTAAGATACTCGACTCAAAAGACTAAAAATTACTCGAAAATACTGCTTTATTCTCATGAGTTAATACTATTTTGGAAAGGATACGCCTTTTACCATCTTAAATACTATTTTACTTGAAGAAGTAATAATTGTGTAAATAAGAGCCATTTGGTGTTTCAGTCCTGAGTACAATTAGTAGTGGCAAATACATTGCGTGCATCATTTGTAAAATAAGTTAGTCACTAATAAACAATTTTAGGAAAAAAAAAAAGGAAAAATTTGTTTTACAACAGAAGGATGATTTCGTACTAGTTGTCTATTGGTAGAGTCGTTTTCATCATATCAGCATACTTTGTGCATCTGTTTGAGTTCAAGTTTGAGTTCAAACATGAACTCAAACTTGAATATATATGCTTTTCTCAAATGATGTTTTTCGGAACATTATTGAAACTAGCTGTCGTGGCCGTCACGAAACTTTCTTCTATATATATCTTATGAATTCCAGTTACAAAGTAAAATACGCACTCGCCCGAATAATTGGAAACAGCTCCAATTTCCCAATTATCGTAATAACCCTGCAAAAAAAGAATCAATGAGCGAAATTGGAAATCATTACAAAAGCCTTGTTTAGATTCATTGCAAACATTTTATTTGTTAGTAAAAAGAAATTGGCAACAGATAAAAATTTCAAATCATTGAAAGTTTTCAGCTGTTTTGATAATTAAATAGCGTGAAAGCGATTTTTTAATGAATTAACTTTTCGCATTGTTGACTAAGCGCAAAAATCCCCCCACCCTCCCCCTGGGGCGATTGGCGCCAAAATTTAATCGATGCTTGCTTCTATATTGGGTTAGTGTTATTCCAGATTTCATTCAAATCGCAGCAATATTTCTCGAGATACAGTAGGTGCAATGACAAAAAAAGCACTTTTGATTGCTCCACCCCCCTTTGAGATATTGACACACAAATTAAATCAACACCTGTACTCAAAAGGGTCTACCTATGGACTAATTTTCGTTTGATTCCGCCTGTTACTTCCTGAGATATAGCAATCACCCCCGCGCAGAACACGTGCGATTGCTCCACCCCCTTCGAGATATTGACACGCAAATTGAATCAGCATCTGTACTCGGTAAGGTCTACCTATGGACTAATTTTCGTTTGATTCCGCCGGTTACTTTCTGAGATATAGCAATCACCCCACGCAGAACACGTGCGATTGCTCCACCAACCTTCGAGATATTGACACGCAAATTGAATCAACACCTGTACTTATTAGGGTGTACCTATGGATCAATTTTTGTTTGATTCCGCTGATTATTTCCTGAGATATAGCAATCACCCACGCGCAGAACACGTGAGATTGCTCCACCCCCCTTGGAGGAATTCGCTAAACAAAGTCAGGTGCCCCAGTTCACATGGTGGTACATATGTGTAAAAATTTTTGTTCGATTTCATGCTGTAGTTTTTGCTCTAGCGCGGCCACAAAAACTGGTCACACACATACAGACTCACACACAGACACACAGACACACAGACAGACATTTTCCAAAAATGGTCGAAATGGACTCAGCGCACCTCAAAACGTGCAAATCCGTCAAAATTCGACATTCGAAAATTTTCACGAAACCAATACTTTCTTCTATATATTAGATATAGAAGAAAGTAAAAAGGTCAGAAGGGAAAGTGCCGGAATGGGGTAGTAAAAGCAAAATTTTCATAATGTGTTTTTTGCCACTTTTCCAAAACAAACGCGTCTTAACTTCAAACCTCATCGCCACAGAGTCAACTTACTCACATAGAAAATCCTCTCGACTGTTTCTTTGAAATAAAGAGAAGGGAAAAAAACAACAATCTAAAACGAAAAAGCGTGGTGAATACAATTGTACCAGCAGAGCTTATTAAAAAAAAAAAAAAAAGCATAGACATCCAGCTATGAAAAATGCTCTAGAGAGATGTTATTCATGCGGAAAAGATTATGGAATTGTTTGAATATTTATACTGCCGTGATAAACACAAAAGTTGTATCTGCTTTTGATATCAATAGGAGAAACTGCTCTTTCAAGTTTTACGCTTCCACATACACTGTTCAAAACAACTAAAGGACATTGCAAGGACACTAGTCTTCCACATGTGTTTTTGCTTTTTTTGGGGGATATGTAAGAAGTATCAAGCCTGCTTTAAAATTGCTTAAGTATTTTATATGCTTTTATAGTTTTCTAAGTTACAAATTGCATTTTTATGTAAGTTTATTTAACATAATGTTTTAAAAGTTGGTTTTAGAGAAGAGTGTTAAAAAATACTTTAACACGTTGGGAGCGCATGAATTCTTGGAAGGACGGCAACAGGTTTGCGTATCATTGAACTTAACACGTTCATCATTGAACATGTTAAAATGTAGCAAAGTAGCGAACGTTTCAGCATTTTTGTTAAAAAATAAATAAATAAAATGACTACCTCAGATACAGTGCATTGAGAGCTGACAGGTTTAGATTGAAATGAATACATTATAAAGCTAAAAGTAACAGTTCTTTACTCAATTACAGGATGTCATTAAAATGTCATTAACTTCCACAGATTTGAGTAAAAGTGCGGTCGCTCTGTTGCGTAATAAGCAAGAAAAGGTGGTAAAATATACGGCGAATTTTATCTTCCACGTAGAATCAAGCAAACTTTGACAAATATTTTATGATGGGTTGGGGGGGGGGATCTTTTTTATAATTTTTACAACTTATCTACCTGGAATTCACGGCACATACATAACATAGTGAATATTTTTTCTTGAGAAAAAAAAATATTTATTACTTTTTTTATAAATTATGCTACAGCATACTATTGCTTGAAATGTAAAGTAGGGATGCATCGATAAGCAAATTTACCGATTACTGATTAATCGGCGGTTGATAATCGGCCAATTTATCAGCTGATCCGATTAATGATCAGTGTAATTATTTTTAGTAATACCGATTTCATCATCACTATTTTTTTCTTTCTTTTACAATTCCGATTTTAGAAATAATTGCTGATTTATTTCTGAGAGAAGATTTTTTTTTAAATTTTCCCAAAATAATTTTATACAACAACTACATAACATAAATAACATATTATTAATTATTTCAACAATACATGAAAATTTAAAAAAAAAAAGCTCTTTTAGTTCTAATATTATGGTAGCCATTTAATTGAAGACTTTTATTCTTTGTGAAAATTGGAGGTTATCAAAAAGCACTACGATAAGAGAAATATTGACGCACCAACAGTGTTGCAACATTGTCTATGTGTGGAAATTTATTCAGAATAGAAAAACTAGTTTTATAATTTTTATTTTACTGTGAGGATATTTTTTTATATTTCATTCTTTCAATTATTTGTTTTGTTTGTACTCACGACCATTTCCTACTACGTGTTATACTTACGTTTGCAGAAAATTATTTATTTCTTGCTTATGCATTTATTCATCGTAGTTTTTTGTTCAAGGCATACATAAAGTAATTTTGTTTAAGGCACATTTTTTCCGCTGGCCGATCGAGAAACTTATAGATACAATTGATTATATAAATAGAATGAAATACTCATGTTTTCGTATATCAATCGTCGTATTCCAATATGAAAGTTCAGGAATTTAATTATTCCTAATAGTGCCGTATGAACATCAGCCATGAGAGTTATCTTCTGATTTTCCATTCACTTTTACACACTGGATGAATTATTTGTTTTGCTTTTACCCTGTGCACTTTAATAATACATGGTATAGTAAGGATTTCAGAAAATTGCTTTTATTTACTGTTAATAAAATCATTCATCATAGTTCCTGGTGAAAGTATACTTTAAAAGTTAATATTAAAGTATTTTTCCCGCCGATTAATCAGCAAAATGTTGCCAATTATAAATAATGGGTAAGGTGTCCGATTATGGCCAATTAATAGGTACTGCCGATTTATCGGTGCATCCGTAATGAAAAGTATGAATTACATTTTAACCCTCCTTTGCTCTTTAAGAAGTTTTCTAAATTTTTTTCTAAATTTTTAAGCAATGATTTTAATTTTGCGATTGGCTTTTATAATAAAAACTACTATACAGAGTTAAAACTAATTGTCAGTGTGTCAACAAGAAATTAGTTAAATCTTCCAAACAGTAGTTGCAATCATGTTGTAGGTAGTACATTTAGCCTTTTTAATGGTACTTTTAAGAATATCATAGCCATCTGCCAAAATCTAATTTCTTGGTGAAAGATCGAACCTATTTAAATAATTCTGAGCAAAAGTAAATTAAGAAAGGCTACTTGAACGCTTGAGAAGCTCCGGGAATTTTCATTTCCAGTCGAGCATTTTTATCAGTCAGCCAGCTTGCTAACAGTTACCGACCGTTTTATCATTCGTTATACTGTTTCCAAAACGAAAATTGCATTAAAGTTTGAGCATTCATACTACATAGAGTAAATTCTAAAGTAACGCCTCATAGGTTTGAACGATTTCACTATCAATGCAGCAATTATTCTCAAATCAACTTATTATTGTGAGTACTTTTATAAGTAAACATGTTCTGTACAGCTCGTTACAACTTCCAGATACTGCAGTTTCTCGCCTCCTTTAGACACGTTAGTCTGGAGAATCCATACTAGATCTAAAGGATGAAAAAAAACCTCATAAAGGTGATGAGTATAATCACATACTGGTAAGTAAAGGTTTTATTCCGATTTTTATTATATTCTCATACTAAAGAGAGTAAGAAGAAGATATAACAATTTGATTCCGAGAAAACTTAATGTATCTAGAAAGAAAACACAAAAAAAGCAAGAGAAGAAACGTGTAATGTTGAAGTTATCTTTTCAATGAAATGAAGTTTATAAATATATTGCAAAAACTTAATTTCATTTTATTTCAATAAGTAAATAAAATAAATAAATAAATGAATACATTAAACACATTTATCGTGTACTTGAAAATTGCAATTTACACACTGTCTCACAAATTAAATAATGACACATGAATGACACATGAAGGATGTTATTTGCACTTTTTTCGTAAGCTCTTGGTTAAAGTTTGAACATTTATTAGGCTGTCTTTTTCCACTTAAATCGCATTGTGAGATTCTCGAACTAATAACGGAAAAATAAGCATACAATTTTTGCCACATGCTTATTCGCCTGACTTTTGATCTCAAACTGCTGTCGGCAGTTTGTTTGTCGCAAATAGGCGCGAAGAAGTGGATAAGGAAATAAATTGTTCACACTTAGCCAACACAAAATTATATTTATTATTTACATTTTCTTAATTTTTGATCGAAATTTGGACTCGATCAAAAGACTAATCATAAAACAGAGCAAACTTTACTGACGGAATATGTCTCTCAGGTGATTATAGTTTATACCTAATACATATAGGTGACTTTGTGAAAATTTAGTCGACTTGAAGATTTCAAGAAATATGTCGAAATATAATAAAAACATAATTTAGCTAGCTTATTTTATTTGCGCTAAATTAAAACTGACTACAGCACTAAAAAACTGGTAAAGTAAAAAACAGAAAATGCAAAGGAACTGGTTTCTTGTGTCTGAGATAGCTGCTCCATAAAACAGGAGAAACAGGTTTTATCTGAAGGATTAAATAAATACTATCTTATTTGCAACAATTACGTAACCTCAGTTTGAAAACTATGAAAAAGCTTAATTTAAGCTCGTTGGCGATAATACATGTGGTTACTATCATCAGAACCTAGGATATATTAAGTACGAATCTACTGTTTTTGGAATTCTGCTGCAACTATTTCTCAGCAACTAAAAACATGAATACTACCTTATGTATACTGCCGTGCGAAGCACGAAAGTCGTATTTGCACTTTAAAACAAAATTGAGTTAGTGTCACCAGGTGGTTCTTTGCAACTATGTATTTTTTTTAGATACAATGTTTTATGGTTTTTGAAGAACGGGAAATATTTTTTAAAAAATCCTGAAAAAGTATCGCTGAATCAAATACATGGAGGCTCAAAACTTTAGACAGTAATATCTCAGTTTGAGATCGTCGCAGATACTACATTTGAGCTTATCACGGCAGTATAGTGTTCATTTGGTAAGGTGATCTCCGTCATTACCAATGTTTTCCTTTTTTTCTGGTAAGAGGAAAAGGTAATTGGTTCTCAATTGGGACTACTTTTGGAGCATTTGGACAATTGGACTACTTTTGAAAAACGGCAACGAAAGTCACCCTATTCAATTCAATAGCAATTACCATTTCCTATTACCCAAAAAAGCGGGAAACGTTACCTATGTCGCAGATTTACTCAGCAGAGGAGCACTATAATTACTAAAAGCAGTAGCAAAGCATTAAATAGTTACGAGATTTGTTTTTCCGGCTGCTTTATCAAGCAACCATTATGTCAGATAAATGTCATCTACACTTTTAGGATGTCCTTAAAACAGCTTGCTTGAGGGGTTACATTCTATGTACCTTTACAAAGAATTCCAAAGATTCAGAAGAAGAATGTTTAAAAGAGGAAAAAAAAAATATTGCAATCTTGTGCATGCAAATGAGGATCATCAAGAATAATTCCCCTCCATATTTCCATTCTTTCATCACTTTTCAAGTAGAAGATTATGGTAAACAGCAAAAGTTTCTCAGAAAGCTATTTGAAGAAATGTTTTCAATAGAAGCACCCTGTAATCTTTATCACTTTTGCATTTCTTGGAAAAATAATTAATGAGCATAAGTTTTTCAGTACGACACAAAAAAAAAAATTATCTCAATAGACAAAAGCTCAACTCATAAATAACTAAAATTATGTTATATTCTCTAGAGAATTGACCACTAAAATTTAATATAATTAAGCATTTAATTAACGATTGAAGTAAAATATCTATTTTTTTTCTAAAATTTACAAATAATAAAATGTTCTTTACCATAACTTCTTATTAAGGAAATCTCCCCCCCCCCCGATGAGAAAAGTTTATTAACAAGGCACAGGGAGATTTAATTATAACTTCAATAACTTGTACTTCTCCTTATAATTTATTAATGTGTGTACAACTCTCAGTTTGAAGAAATTACTTCTCAACAGATTAAATTACAGTACATTCGTAACAACTTCTAGATTTTTTATGAACTTTTTTCTAGAAATAACCCTTGTCTAATGAAATCGCTTCTTCTGGCTTGTCAGCCATAGTCCACGAAAATATATGACTAAAGTTTTGTCAAAAAAGTCCCATTTCAGGGTCTGAGTTATAGGTCGAAACATAAATAATATTTTGACTAAAATGCTGTTTTACATTGGGCTCTTTGTTTTAGTTGCGAAGTCAATTATAAATCCTTCGAATTTGCATAAGGATCATAAAAAAATCATATCCCAGAACGATATTTCTTTCTTTAAATAGTTTTTAAATTAGAGAGGTTGAAAACATTGTTGCAACAGAAACTGAGTCGGGGCTCTTTTGACGTCATAGATGATGTTCCGTGCCTTGACATTAAATGCCCATTTTACTTGATCTAGCGCATTTCTTGTGTTGAAAAAAATGTATATACTTCAAATATATTTTGAAATCGCTGCTCATAAGTAATCAAATACTGTTTTTTTAATGATTTTTATGTGTGCTATACATATGAAGGGCCAAGGGGAAAAAAGATGAAAGTGACCAAAAAGCGATTTCGAGAAGAACGAAGAACAAAGTTTGATTTCTCGTAGCTCCTTATGTAGTTTTTCGAGTTTTCATACACATTTAGGTCGATTCTCATCTTTTTTCCCCCTTGTTGTTCTACCAGATGATACTACTCCTTCATAGCCCCTAGATAGCGCTAATATCGCAAAATTGACGAAAAAGTGACTTTCATCTTTTTCCCCCCTGGCCCTTCATATATAATTCCAATATTTTCTGTGGTTGAAATAAGAGTTATCTCTTTAAAGTAGATAGCTATAACAAAAGTGGATTTATTTTAAAGACTATTTTAAACTTTTTTTCGTCATTATTTGCTGATTAAATTTAAGCTGTTAAGAACCGACATATTACACCATATAATGTAATACTTCGGTTCTTGCCAGTCCTAACTGGTTACACCAATTTAAGGTCAGATTTCCAACAACAATGGTAATTGTTAGCGCTTGAAAAATTACACCAAATATTTTTGAGGCGTCGGCATTTTTTAGTCAAAGGATCACTATCGTTATTCTTTAAACATGACACAACGAATAAAAATTGGCAAGGCGTAGTATATTATTTTCAATATATTATTCCAGATACTTCCGTAATTCCGTTACTTAGTCAAAGCCGAAATTGCCGCCAAATGCAATGATACGGGTGATACTTTCCGAAACTATTAAGTAGCGCCAAAAGTATTCATAGCTGCATTTTCTAACAACGAATAGTGAAAAATTGGCGAATTTCCAAATTTTGGCAAAACGTAGATTTAATGAAGTTTTTAATCTTATTGCAACAGCTAAAATTATGTTTTCTATGTCTAATTAGTTTTAAACTGGGTATGATTATTGCTGTATAATTAAAATGATGCTAAAATAGTTTCACTAGATGCTGGTTAACGCTATTTCTTACGTTAACATCGACTCTTAATCGTATGATCAATTAAAAAGGTGTTCCAAAAAGTTTTTGAGCTGATAAGACCCTGAATAAATAAACATGTAAAATTAAAATAATAATTCTTATTGAGCATAATCAAAGTTTGAAAAAGTCCAATCACTTTTGTTTCCAAATCAAATCTGCATTTTACTTAAAAATTTATTCTCGCTTCAAATTTTCAAACGACATATTTTTTAAACTGTTATATACTGACTTTGAGGAATCTAAATGAATTCGTTTTTGCACATTTTATGCATCGAAAGTTCTTTCCCTCATTGTATGTTTCAAACCTTTCTTTTAGATGGCGATTAATTTAAGCCTTTGACTCCTTTGTAGGCGTTGATGATATTTTGTTCCTCCCTTTTAAAATCGAATGAAAAATATTTCAAAGCAAAACATAATCCAAGGAAATATAATGTTGCTACGGCTGTGTGGAGTTTTGGTAAAAAATGATATATATGTTCACAACTGGTTGTTCCCTCAAAAACTGTTACTGGGATAATTAAAGACAAAGAGACTGATGCACGTGTCCTCATCTCAAAACCTTTTAATTTATATAAATTCAAACTCATTTAGTTAATTATTACTTATTAGTTACATTTTTACACCTCATTAAGTTTACTTTAATTTTTAATCATAACAACTTTTAATCTTACTTTAGCAGAAAGTAGGGGGGGGGGCAATTGTCTAGACTAAAAGCATTACTTTTCTATCTTTTTTGGACGTTTCTGTCGAAAAACATTTTTTTAGTAATCATTTTTGTAAAAACACAAAAAACATTACAAGGCACTTGAATTGGAAATATTTTTCAATTATATATTTTAAAGAAATTTTGCTCTTTGTTTTAGGATTCCTTTCAACGCTGATGAAATCAGTGTGACAGAACAGATGTTAGGCAATTCTTTCTGATGACCCTCATTTACATGCCTGTACTTAAGTGTTTTTTTTTTTGTTTTTTTTGTTTTTTTTTGAAAAAGTAGTACTCAGATTTCTAAGTAGATATATTTTTAAAATGGCATAGATATTTTTTTTATCTGAAAAAATATATGACTTTTGAGCTCAAACTATAATCATTAAAGTCGTGAAATTAAGTTTGAATGACGAGCATTCATGATTAACTTAATTCTCGCTCATTAGAGATATACTTTGTAGCTTGGGGGTTGGCACAATTTTCTCATTAAATAATATATATTTGGAGGAGAATTCCTAAATTATGAAACTATACGAGGGGTGATACAATTGAACCCTTTTTTTTCAAATTAATAATGATTTTACTCAAGAAGTAATGCAGAATTAATCAGATTAAAAATTTGTATATTTGGTACTGATTTATTTTAAAGATTAATTGGTTCTGAAATTTGGGGCCGAGGGGGGGGGGGGAGATTGCAATTTTAGTTTTTCTTACTTGAGCAAAGTTTGTATCCCATGTAACAATGCAAGGATTTAAGCCCCAACATGTCTCTGTGACACTACTCTATAACACTGTTGCTCTCTGCAACACTAACACATCGAGTTTAATTGAAGGAGACATATCAAGATTTTAAACATCTATTATTGAATATTTAGTGAAACATGATGTGGGAAAATTATTTCTGGTCTAAAATGAATTAAATTTATAAATATGTAAGCTACCTGCTTTAATCATAATATCAAAAGGAATGGCCCATTTTTTCCACCTGCGCTACACATAAAATTAAGCCTTTCAAAAATGTAAGGGCTATTGTTATATCCGTGTGCTGTGTTTCAATATTAAAAGCATGAATTTTCCCATGTTAGTAATACAAAACATCAAGAAGGCATCTTTTCACCCCCTCCCCCTCCCGAATAAGCAACTGCTTAGTGATTGCTGCTGACCTTTTGAAAAATGATGTTCTTGATGCCAAATAGATAAATAAATGAATTATTAGTTTTAGAAAATTTCCATAGCGTTGATCATACATATGGGTGTACTTATTTCTTTTAACTTCAATTGTATGTTACGAAAAATCTGTGGGTAGTAATGCAAAGCTCTTACGAAATTTTATTTCTGCGCATTATTTTCCATAAAGTTCGGGCATTTTCAATAGCGTGTAAAAACAGTATATACATTTTTTCGCAGACTATGGTTATGAACTATAACGTTTCCTTTTTGCTATAAATAAAAACTTTGTAAAAAAATCCAAATGGGCATGAAATAAAGTCAGCATATGTCTTATACCTCATTTTTCTACTCACACCGGCCCTAATTGAAATCAGATACATTGTTTAGTGAATGTCTTGTCAAATTAAATATTATTTTGACAGCTAAAGAAATCAGATTAAAAAAATGTGTAAAAAATTAATTAACTGCTAATAACTGACTGGATTTGAAGCAATAATTCATAAAAATTAAGTAACGTAGTGTTTCTACCTTTTAGAGTTGTATCTTTGAGTGTTTAACCTTATAGGTTAATATCTTTAAAAGTAACTATTAAAATCATAAGGATTTCTTTCATTATTTAAATCACATTTTCCTCCGTAATTTTTCGAGTGGAGGTAAGTATTCTTTCATCGTCACGTCTCAGGTGTTTTCTAACGACGATTAAGCAGTCAGGAATTCGCCTGAATCGATTTATGGTCTGTTGAACATCGTTCATCGTAGGTCTCAGGTGTACCTATCTGACCTTTCACGCGTGTCTCATTGAAACAATTCATTTCTGATTCGCGTAATTTTGAATTTTACAGTCTGCTTTGAAGTTTTCTATTCGTTTTTAGTTGTCTTTATAACTCTTAGTCTTATTCAGTAATATTATTACAGTAAAGAGATTGTTCTGGAAAGATTATAAAACTGTACTTAATACGATAGTTTTAAAAATAAAAACATACTTACAAAAATGTATACAAGAATTTTAATTTTTATTATATGGTAATATTTGCATTATCTAAAAAATCATGCTTAATTGCAGAATGTGTTGGAAAATTTTAACAGGAAAATGTGGGGTTCAATGAAATGGTAAATGGTAATTGGTGATAGTTTCTTAAGAAATGTTGTTTAAACAAAAGCTGAATTATTACTAAAAAGTTAGCATAATGTCAGTTTCCTTTACATTTTTTTTTAGTTTATCTATAAACTTTTGAACATTTAACGTCAAACGTTAAATAGCAAAAAAAAAAAAGTGTAAGCCGGAAATTTGTTCAGTAAATAATATAACCATTTTATTTTGATTTCAAACGTAGTCGAAAATGCTTCCTTTGTTTTCTGCATAAGGCAAAAACAATTCTGCTCTCCTCTAAGCACAAAAGAAGAATTTTCGTAAGTGGATTAATTTCTTGAACAAAAGCGTGCTCAGCTTTACATAAATTAAGTATCGTGATTAAAGATCGAAGTTCTTTATTTAAAGTAACAATCATGGGAAATAAGTGTTTACAAAACATGACGTAGACTGCATAAGAGTTAATATTCATTTTTGATTTATTAAAAGCAGGAACAAAATTCCTAAACTTAACGAAATTCAGTGCGTTACTGTCACAAAAGTTGGTTCAGCTCAAAGCACGCAACTTTACTGCCTCACACGGAATCTAACTCTACACATTGCAACTGAGCTCTTGCAGAAACTCAAATTCGAAAGTTATGCAAACTTAAGGATGCAGATAAGAAGTATGATCATAAAGTTGACTTTTGAAAATGGCGCCTTTGATTGTAAACCTTAACTTGACATGATGCTTTGATTAAGCATTGAAGAAAATACAGCTTTCGTGTAAGGGAAGTACGGTGGAAAATATTTTGCTCAGTTTAAAGGAATTTAATTGTAAACATCTTGTTGTATATGCATCAAGTATTTCTTCAAGCATTTTGCTTACCCTTAGCAAAAGCTAAAGATTCGGCAATTTGAAGGCAATACTGCAACAGCGAGATTATTTGTTCTTTTAAATTTTATTATTTTTTTTGCCTAATGTTTTTTCTCATTAAATGTTAGGTAAGTACGACAAGTGCGCATGCTTGACTTTTATCATTAAATTATAATTGAAACTTCATTCGGCACATAGATAATTTCCCCCTCCCAAAAATTTTGGTTCGAGGCGCCCGTTTGAATTATGTTTGCTTCCCACCTTAGTTGTTTCGTGTCATAATTAACACTCAGTATAAAGATATGGAGTGTCATTGCCTCAAAAGGTTGGGCTTCTTTAATTATATACTAGTTGTAAGTGAAAAAAAGAAGCTATGTGAACGCATGTAAATTTTATATCCCACTCTGAACTTAAAAAAGAAATACTTTCTTTTGTTAATTAAAACGTGCACACATAATTTTACCTAACCTCTAATCATAATTTATAAAGTAATAAGAAAATTGATATAGTAGCTAAATTTTAAGCTACTGAATTATTTAGAACTTAAAACTGCATGAAGAGGCTCTCCCCCGTATTATTAATATTATGGTAAAAGTGAGGTTGAAATAGAAAAAGAAACAAAATCAAATTCTCGGAAAAACGCTTCGAGGTACGCATGCCCATGAAACAAACATTGTGCCAAATTTCATGAAACTGACCTAGACGTCTTAGCTTTACATGCGTAACAGACATCCGGACAGACATCTATCTAGACAAACTTTCTTCTTCATTATTAGTACAGATTATATAACACAAGAAAGATTTAAAGCACAAGAAGTAACGACTGCAGATTTGGTTTGAATCCAACCCAATACTTTCTGCATTCGAAGCAAAGTTTCTATTTCAGAGCGAGACTCTGCCCCACCTCTTCTGCAGAAAAAAAAAAAAAGATCGTTTACGTCACATCCATGTTTTCTACTCATGATTTTTGTTTCACATTTTAATGGAACGTGTTATTTTTTATGACTTTGGTAATATATTTAATATATTTTTTATTTTTTTGCACTTAGATACAACTTTCATGTTGCTTAATCTAGTCGTTTTATTTTTTCGTCTTTTACAGGAATTTTAGATCATATTTGATAGCACCGATATTTATTTTTATTTGACGCATATTTCTAACTTTTAATAGTTTGAAATGCTATGAATTATATATTGATGTTTTTTTTTCCTTTTAAGGGAATAAGCGTAGTTAATTTCTAAGGTACGAAAAGGAGATGAAAGAGCCTTGTAGGGGTGCAAATATGAAAAATAAAATGATCTTTCTCTTTTTACAGGGAATAAAAAGAGCTGTTAAAAACGTTTTAACACTTTTGACCTGCCAACATACTGCTTCATATGCTACTAAGTCTGTAGTGCTTTGTATATGTAATCAATCAATTCACAAAAATTGTGTGGACACGAAGTTTTGACTTTAGGGCAATTCCATTGTTATGAACATAACGATCAAACTTCAAACACACATAATTACAATTTGTTTCAATAAAAATTTATTATTTTTTTCTCTGTCATAATTCGATTTTTTTATTTAAACTATCCCAAATTTTTGTGAGGATTCAATGTTTACAAAAAAAGCAAAAATATTCAAAAATTGATTGTTGCGTTCATAACAGTGGATTTGCCCTTTAATAAATAAATACAATAAGGCAACTAGAAAAACCAAAACCAAAACTTTATTGATATGAATTTACGGTTAAAGTAACAATAAACAAAAACAACAGAAACCGAAAGCGACTATCAAGTAGTAATTTCCATTTTTCATTGAAAATTTAACGATCGTGGAAAATGTAACAGAGGCATGAATACATATACGTCGTCTAAATTAGAAAGCATGAGTTTCGATATTTTTTTTGTTAATGTTGCTAATAATTGTAATATCGCAAAGATAATTTAAGCTTAATAATAAAGAAATAATTTCAGAACTAAAAAATACGCTTTTAAAGTTAATCAAAATATTTCACATGATACTCTGATTTCCTTCTGATTTTTAAAACTATTGAATATCCGCTAAGTTTACATGCACTTATAATACATTAACATGTAGGATAGTTTAGCCTTTGGTATTTATTAATAATAGTATTAAATATATTACTTTTATATTTGCAAAGAACGCGAATTTTATCTTTTATTCAGGGTTACATACAAACAACTGAAACACTTATAATACATTAGCACGTAATAATATAGTTTAGCCTTAATACTATTAAGTACATTAACTTTATATTTGAAAAGAACGTGAATTGTATCTTTTATTCAGAGTTACACACATGCATACAAACAAACCCACATGTGAAACTAATAAAAACGTCTTAATAAACCATTTCAGCTTTTAATTTAAAGTCTTCCGTATTATGCTCCATCTTATTTTTTGACATATACATTATAAGATTAACTCTGAAATTCGTCAATGTCGCAAAATTACTTAAGCGTTAATATGTTTCAGTTATAAAAGAATTTATATTTCTGTAACCGAGAGGTGAACTTGTCTAAAGCTGTTATCGCAAGTTTCCCCCGATTTGTATTTCATTAAGAAAACTTCACCACAAAAGAAATACATTCCTTAAAATTACCCTCCTACTGCGATTTAAAGAGTTAAAAGTGTTTTACCACAATTACCTAATAACACATTACCATTTATCTCTAACATTTGAGTTTTACTAACTTTAACGATCTGGAAAATGAGGTTCAATTAAGATATTGAGGTGCGTCATATATCTTCTAACTCTCCTTAGGACTGGAGAAAGAAAAAAAATCCGCTACTTAAATTGAGACCTCTGGTAGCTTTAAATCCTGAATAATGAGGTTCACTTTAACAACTTTTGCTTTCGGAAGCTATCATTAGGGTTTCTAGATTCTCGGTATTCCCTGTAGATTCTGGGACTAGGGAATTATCGCTTGAGTAACCTTTGGTAAGGTACACCTGGTATGAAATTGATACGGATTGGAGTTTAGGAAAATTTACGAAACTTGGCTATCTTTATGTCTCTGGTAAACTAAAACATGTTTATTGCAATGAGAAGAAAATAGTATTTATTTTGCTTGTGATAAAGTAAAATTCTTATTATCGAAGATTTCAGACCATGTCAAAACATTGGTTTTATTTTATTTTACCAGTATTTTAAAGTATTTTTCTCTTTTTTTTTCATTTCGAATGCTAAGGCTCTATAGTTTATCACTATATTTCTAAACTTTAAAAATTTTGCTTAAATTTTAGTTTATCTTTCATGCGTACTCATACTAACTATTGTACGAAAAACCCCCTCATAAATCGATGTATTAATAAAGTTATGCGATATTGTATGAAGCAATGTACAGAAAATAAATTATCTGAGTAGTAGGAAATGTGTGTTTATGTAATAATAAAAATAAATAAATAAATAAATATATGAAAAAATGTAGTATTAAAAAAAGGAATTGAAAAAATAAATAAATAAATAAGCAATTTGAAGCGAACGAAATGAAATGGAAAACTCTTTTTAAAAAAATCTAAACACTTATTTGCTGTAGGAAATTCTTAAGGTAGCTATGACTCAAAAATCATCATTCGTAATGTTTTATGACCTAGCAGAAAGATGCTTTCAGGTAGAGTAGAGCATAACAGTTGACGCTGTTTAAAGTAAATGAAGTTTCCGTGTTGTGTAGTGGTACTATAATTGTTTAAATTGTTGATAGTTTCCGACTAAGTTTTTTAAATGATCAAATATAATTTTCTTTCCTCTTTTTTCGAAAAAGAATCACTTTTCCGAAACAAAGTAATAACGATTAAAAAAAAAAAAAAAAAAAAAAAAAAAAAAAACAAAGAACGCTCGAATTTTTGAGCTATCCGAATTTAGAACTTCAGATGTTCTACTGCATGTATTAATGATTTTTTGACAGATCAACATTTTTAAATTTTGTCAGCTTAAAATTTTCCAAATTTAACTCGGTCAGCAGTTAAATTTTCTTGGTTCAATCAATATTACATTTCAATTTTCCGTGACAGACCAACATTCACAAAATAGCTTTGCCTTTCATTTATTTCATTCCTTTTGCGTGCTAATCTAAAGCATGCATTTTATTCAGTTTCTCAGAGATTTAAATTTTATGTTCAAAGATATAAAGGAGTTTGACATTCATGTTTCAAACAGGTTAGAAATTAGGCTTCTTAACTCCAAAATATTAAACCAATCTTTCATGTATTAAAACTTAAATACATTTAAATTAAATACTTGTTATAATTCGAATTTGCTTCATGTTACTCTTTTAAATTTTATATGTTTTTGATGGCCAAGATTTCTTTATTATGCTTGTGAAAAAAATGTTTTGAGATTTGAAACCACATTCTGATGTGACATTTGAATGTATTTTGTAAATAGATACGCAACAGGACAAAAAGAGTTGCTATGAAAAAAAAAAGCAAATATAATTGAGTCGGTGAGAGCAAAAACCAAATCAGTCAAAAAAATTCAAAAATTCGTTTTTCATGGAAACAAGCTCTGGAAGGCAAGATGCGTGTTGACAGCAAAAATCGCGGCAATCAGTAGTTCCAAAGTTACGGGGCCTCCCTTCTGAACGTTGAGCGCAGAAACGACGTGAGTCCAGTGACTGACGTTGTTAATGCACCCAACGCTAGAACGAGCATGACTTTCTAAGGGCGCGCATTCGTTCTCAACGATCTGATTTCGGTACTATTAAGAGGACGATACGTAAACATGATTGGATTTACACGCCTAAAGCTCTAACGCAGCCAGAATGTTCTTGGGGAAGGGGTGATCAAAACAATATTTTCTCGAGTAAAAGACAATTGTATTAGATTTTCAACAATGTTTAAACCAAAGTCTATGGGGTGTTGTCCCTATCTCCCCTTCGCTGCGCCCCACTGACCTGATGAATATGAAGAGTTGTGTGCTCAGACCAATAACAGCTTTCACGTCAACAAGCTACTCTCCTTGGACATAAGCAAATTTGATGATTGGTGGAAGGACTTATACAAAAAATAAAAAAAAAAGCTTAAACAGAGAATGGCGAGTTGAAAATGTGCAGAAAGAGGCAAAATGTAAGTTTACTCCCACTCGATAAAAGGAATTCCCCCAACGCTTGAAGGGAAAAGGGGTTAATGCAGCACATAATTTCTTTGATTGGAGTTTGCTAAACTGCTCAAGCTTACTTCCCGAAAAGTCGCTTTTGCTTCACGCCATGCCTATCCTTCAGGGCACTTTCCAGCCAAACATTAATAAAATGGAAAATACCAAGATGATTGTATGTATTCCTGAAAGAATTTTTGTGATGAACTATTTACCTGATCAAAGACTTCACATGATGGCAGAACATGATCTATATTAAGAGATGTACATACCCATACTTTTTTTGTTCCTCTTTTATTGGTGTAGATTTAGCAATCGCTTCTCAATTTTTATAATAACCATCCACTGTTGTTGATAACCCATATTCCTTACTATAAAGTTTTAAAGATCTTTATTTCTTTTGATTTCGTAATTTTTTTAACGATTTATGAGTACAATTAATTGATCTGTTCTTAGAGCTTAATAATTTTTTGAAGTCATGTGTCACAATAAAAAAGCAAGAGCTACTTCATATCTGATGAAATCATAAATAAATATCAACTTTTAATGTACGATAACTTTTTTCCCCGAGTGTTAAAGCCTATTGAGTGCAAAAACAACATCAGTCAAAATTACATTTTAAATTTTCCTGAGCCAGATTTAGACTGAATGTATGTAGTTTTTGCATGATAGCAATATGCATGCATGTTATAATGCAGGGAAAAAAGAATTGTTCAATTATTTGAAAATTTGGAGGAGCTACAACGTTTTTTGTCTCTCCTGAAAAATTTGAAATTCTTGACTGATGTTGTTTTTGCACTCACCGATTCAATTAAAAGCGTCATCGCTGAATAAAATACAAGCATTTTGTTGAAGCACTAATATTGAATGTTACCAATGTTTTCCTTCTTTAACGTGGTCTTTTATTTATAGCTTTATTCATGGGGGCATGAAACGTCAAATATTCAATATTGCGTGTAAAAAGCCTCCGATTTCGTAAAATAACTAAGTTTGTATATCTCGTATGATTTTCTGAAAAAATAGTTTAAGAAGTTTTTACGCAAAATACAACACAATTTTTAGCTTCAATGTAACGTAGTACAAGAATTTAAATTTTTTTATTTATATCTCTATATATGATCATATCTTTATATTTATGTATCTATCGAAAAATATTTATGTATATATCTGTCTGTATATCGTTATCTATGCTTCTCTACATACAGTCTGTTCGTAAATTCCGCGCCTAGCACTTAGGAATGTTTCCACTTTAAAAAGGGGCGATGGGATGAAGATGGACGCCTCCCGAAGTTTTCCACTTAGAGCGTGCACTTGCTATATCTTTTTTTTTCCGACCGAACTTAGTTTTTTTCAATTTGCATTTTTTTACTTTATTTAACACAGTTCAGAAGGCCTCTGTTTATTTTTTTCTTCATGATTAACTTTCCTACAATCCCCATTTTGATAAGATCAGAGAAGACCTGAAGCATGCGCAGATTTGCGGAAGGTTTTGCCTAAGAATATCAAACAGTATTTATCTTGCTACCTTAAATCGATCTTCCTACCTACATCTCAGTCACTATGTCCCTCTACCTGTCTGCCTTTTTGTGAACGTCTGTCTATATGTGTATGGGTTGAAACAAATAAAAAAACAAATACATTTTTACAAAAGTATTTTCTACATCTTCCGTTTACAATCTAACAAAACAATATTTCCATTTTTTTCCCACAACTACTGTATCCGTGACTAAACGTATAATTTGTCAAGAAATTGTTCCAAGGACAGTTGTAGACGTTAAGTTGAGTGAAGATAGATAGAGCGAAATGATCACACCATTAATAGTGTAACATCCTTGTTTCTGATAAACATTAATACATCATTACCACAGGCTTCCTAAGAAAAAAAAACGTCTCGGGAAGGCATTAGGAAAAGTAATTATCATGATTTATTGTTGCAGAAGAATGACGAAGCTCTTGTATCCAAGCGTAAGGTACAGAGCATCAATTCTAAGAAATTTGTATTATGTTTCAGTCCTATTCCAAAGAAAATGTTATTAAAAAAAGTCAAATTTGAAAAGTGTTTATTTAAAGAGCATTAAAAAATTGCCTTTTGACATTCTTTTTCCATCAAAAAGCTACTTTTTCTGTTTTTTTCTTCTTTTTCTCATTATTTTTCAAGATAAGAGTTATGCAACTTAGTTCCTACTTTTTACTAAAATGGTTCACGGTGAATCAAAGAAAAAATATTTCTCTTATGTTACTTTATTATCAATTATACTGAGTTGAGTTTGCACAAATTTTTCAAAATTTTTGAGCTGAAGAATCAATTAGAAACAAATATGCAAAAATACAGGGTGATCTAAATCTAGGTAGCCAAACTTTGAAGGAATATAGAGGAGCCGCTAAGTGGCGCCATGTCTTACTAAAAGCGCTTTGCACTTTCACGCAGCACACGGAGCTCGATTACAAGGCTTGCGAATAAAAGGCTGAGCAGATAACCTTTTATCCCTTACGTGGCTCGATAGAGTAACTATCAAGCGTGCTTAAAAATAAAACACTGAGGATCCCGCGTTTGTGAGAACGCCTTTGCATCCCAAGGCCGCCGGTCACGAAAATCTAGAGAAGTAGCTTACATAATACCTTTACAGCAAAAAAAAACTGCTGTTTTTACAATATAATACTGGCGGCAAAGGTTCCAGTTTAGATCTGTAAAAGCACAGTAATCAGCTGTAAATCTAGCAATTTTACAGTTTCTTAATGTAAAACTAGCAATTTTACAGTTTCTTAATGTAAAACTAGCAATTTTACAGTTTATTACTGTAAAATTAGCAATTTTACTATAAAATTAGCTGTATTATACTGTAAAACAACATTATAATACTGGCCGCAGAGGTTCCAGTTTAAAATCGTAATAAACTGTGAAACTAGCAATTTTACAGTTTAGTACTGTACAATTAATGTAAAATTAGCTGTATTATACTGTAAAACATCTATTTTTAGTGTTCTACGAGGTTTTTTTTTTCAACCTCCGATAGGCTATAAAAAATAACGGATTCAAATAAAAAAAAAAATATCAAAAGTAAGGTACAAAGCCCTACAATTCTCCACATTATCACTTTGACGATTGAAGCATTTGTTATATCTGTGAACAAGCTTTATAATAGCCTCCTCGTAACATGTTGCCGCCAATGATTGGAAGTGAGTTGTGACGGTGTCTTTGGGTTCCACGCCACTTTGGAAGCACGATCCCTTTCCAGACCTCAAGCAGGGGTGACGGGCATTGCCATGCCCCCAAGCAGAGGGGCATGGCAATGCCCGTCATCATTGCTCTCGTGCAACATAACGGTTCCTCCAGCAATTTCATGCATGCAATGGGACATTTTTGAGCACCCACCATAAAGTTCCGACAGAGCACTAAGTGACTTACATCTGTTCCCTGAACTGAAGCAGGGACTTGGAGACCTCAGCTTGGGGTCTGGAAAGGCATCGTGCTTCCAAAGTGGCGTGGAACCCAAAGACACCGTCACTACTCACTTCCAACCATTGACGGCAACATGTTACCAGGAGGCTATTGTAAAGATTGTTCACAGATATAACAAATGCTTCAATCGTCAAGGTAATTATGTAAAGAATTGGAGAGCATTATACATTACTTTTGACAATAAAATAATTTTTTAATTGAATCCGTATTTTTTTTATAGCCTATTGGAGGTTGAAAAAAAACAACCCTCGTATTATGCATTTCTAATGTAGGATATCTGTGGTTTTGTGATAGAATCTTCGCTTTTAAGCCAGAAGACGTCGGCTTGATTGTCACCGGTGCTCTGTGTGTTATTTTCTCGTCCATGTATAGTAATTCTTTCTTGTATTGCCTTTCACGTAAATAAAGTAAAGTGCACAACCTCTCTAGGCAATGGCGTTCAAACTTTCCCTAAAGCTTACTTTGGTCCCAACAACAACACTAAACATCAACATGATAAAATAAAGAAAGCAAACAGTTCTATTTGCTAATGCTTGTCAGAAAGTACTCATAATATCAAAACCACTGAAATTAAGTTTTTCTTCTTGAGTCACAGAAACTTTTAACCAAAAAATGATTTAATTAATGACACTCAACTGCGTTTCAGTTTTTATCGTGCCCATTTACTTTTCTATTGAAACACTTTCTTAGTTTTACTTTAATGCTTACACTTTGAAAGACATATATTCAAGATAAAACGGAATAGTTTGCATACTTGAGAGCTGTAGCATCCCCCAGCAAAAATTATCAAGCATTAATATGCTAAAATATATGTGTATTAGGTTTAAAAAAAAACCTTCCATTTGTGACATATTACTCTCTTTATTTCTGTTTTGCTCAATTACAATAAAAAGTCATATGAATCCTTTTTTTAATAACATGTTAATGCGTTACTTGAAAAAGAACTTAAAACTCACTGAAAATTTTCAATTAGCCTCAGCTATTAATCCTGTTTTCCAAAAAAAAAAAAAAAGAAATTACGCAAGAAACACTTTTTGGCGCGCTGAAGTAAATGTTTCTTTCCTTAAAAAGTGCGAGGAATGATTTTAGGCAATTTATTGAAGGAAGTGTAAAGTGCTCTTAAAACTTACGTACTTTTTAAAACGTCTTTTATGCACTTTGAAAAGAAGTGCAGGAATTTGCTTTTTGGACTACATTTTTACGCAAATGTGAATTTCCCTTTTGTCTTAACATTCTTCTCACCAGGGCGGAAAATGCGTAAGTACTTTTACTAGCTGTTTTTTAATCTAGAAAAACATATTTTTTTTTTGAATTTTTCGGAACTAATTTTTAATGATTGATTTTATTTATGTATGTTTTATGTTTAACTGTTGCCAATTTTTTTTACGAACAAATAAAATGTTTGCAATCAATCTAAACAAGACTTTTGCAATGATTTCCAATTTCGCTCATTGATTCTGAATTTGCAGGGTTATTACTATAATTGGGGAATTGGAGCTGTCTCCAATTATTTGGGCGAGTACGTATTTTATTTTGTAACCGGAATTCATAAGATGGATATAGAAGAAAGTTTCGTGACGGCCACGACAGCTAGTTATTACAAGTACGAGGCGTGTTCAAAAAGTAAGGGCCATTTGGTCACAAAAAAAAAATATACTCATAAGAAAAAAAAATAATTTCATATTTAGTTAGGTACAAACTTACTTTAATTCTCCACATAATCGCCGTTCACTTCTTAGCATTTTTCGTACCGCGTAAAAACTTGCCGCCTGAGAGTTGAACCAGTTGACAAGAGTTTTTGAGTTCCTCTTCGGTTTCAAAATGTTGTCTACCTAGCCACTGTTTAAAATGTAAGAGGAAGTAGTCGCTAGGTGCAAGTTCGGGACTGTACGGTGGATGGTCAAAAAGTTCTCTACGAAAATCTAAAATTTTCTCCTTGGTTTTGGCAGCAGTGTGAGGATGCGCATTATCGGGGAAGAAGATTATGTCTGATGACAATTCCCCGTGGCGTTTGTTTTGGATCGCACGCCTTAATTTGTCGACGAATCACAGAATGCAATTCACAGTTGGCGGGATCAACGATTTTCGTGGCCATTGTTCTTTGGTTTCACGGACAACAATACGACTTCAGAAATGAAATAAATGATGCTTTAGCTTCACAATGAGTCAGTTAATGCCCCAACAGTAGTAAAACTGTGTTTAGAAGCGCCATTATTTAAATACAACCAAACGGCCCTTACTTTTTGAACGCGCCTCGTAAATGGAGTTTATAGATCGTAAGACATAGGCCTCGTTTTTTCTTTAACCAAAATATTTCATCTATTAGCCTATTTTTCTCGTAGAAATGTTTTTTTTTCTGCCCTCAAAGTAAGTGCCTCTTATTAGGTTTTCTTTCTTATTACCTCTTGCACAAAGTTTAACGTTTTATGGGCGTTTAACTGTGGCTCAAAAAATAATATTTTTGTTTGAACGTCGTTTTTTAAGCTCTAAATAAACAGTAAAAAAATACTCGTACATTCCTACGTAACAGCTAACTTCTAAAAAAAACTCATGAGCTATTTAAAACATTATTCACCTTGGTAGTTCAAAGTTCTAACTTAAAAAAGAAAATAATAAGCAAAACAAATACGTATCTCTTTATATGGAATTGTAAAAAAGGCCTTTTCAAATATTGATCTAAAATGCTACTTAGGAAAAAATAAACAAATATTAGAAATGCTAAAAGCATAAAAAACAACGTTGAACAGCCCAAATGCGCAGGATACTGCAGACACGTGTTTCGTCGTTACAAGGAACGCCTTTTTTAATGCAAAAATGTGAGCTTATGAAGGGACAGAAATCAGACGCATTTGTGCTGTTCAACGTATTTTTTTATGCTTTTATTTTATGCACAGTTCTTCTATGCGGCAGTGTGCAAGCAGGCTCTAGGTCTGCGTTTCGGAACGGCTTAGATAGTCTCTAAATACGCTGGCCTCTTATTTTCTAGACTTTCTAGGAGACTTTTTCATTGCTTTCTGATTTTGAAAATAATTTAAATTTTTAAGAAATTTTTAACTTCAACTTTTGTGCTCAATACTTACTACTGTAAGCCTCGTGGCATACTTTGTGGAACATTAGGATCTTGTATATTTTGTGATAAGCAAAAAAAAAAAAAAAAAAAGGCATTTATGTATTTCATTATTAATGCTATTTAAAATTATTTTGTCAAGTAAGACTCAATTTTATTTGGTACATATAAATAAGTGAAATTTATTCAATGAACTATAACGTATAAGTATCTCTTCATCTATTTTAAACATATCGAATTTTTAATGTAACAGGCTAATTTCCTAGCTCCTTATTTAGTTTAAGAATAATTGTAATTTAAAGAAATAGTTACAAGTATCAAAATATTATTTAAAACGCAGAAAAAATGCAAAATAATCATTATTCATTAACATTATTCTAACATACATGAGAGTGATTCCATCCAACTCACCTGAAAAAAAAGTTGTTCGCACGACCGACTCGGATTTTCTTTAAATTTGGCTTACAGGTTGATTACATAGAGGCATGCAAAAGTCCTAATTTTTAGGTTCCTGTTCCACTTATATTCTGAGATACATGCCCTCAAAGTGTGTCCTCTCCGCCAAAATACTAAAAAAGAGATGTTATTTGATCATTTTGTATAAAAAATTGTACACATGAAATATAAAAGTGTTAGATATCAATGGAAACTAGTTACTCCAGGCATTCAGAAAAAAAGTTACTAGAATATTCATCATGAAAATTGCTATGGTACAGGGCTCTTTGAAGTTGTCACCACAAAAACTTGATTTTGCCGATTTTGCTAAAATTGAGGAATTTATTACAAAAAAAGGCAAACAAAACCAAAGGTTTTCTCACTTTCTGGTAGTGTACAGATGTCTTACTGTAAATTGTTACACAATAAATTTTTGGGTTTCTCACTCCTTCTTGGAAATATTTTAGCTTAAAGATAAGCCATAAGGCAACAACATGCGACTTTGCCCATCTTGGCAGCCATTTTTCTCATGAAGGGGGAGAAGTAGAAACTTTAAATATTTTTTTTAACAAGCTACTGATATGTTAGCTATTCACAAGAAAAGAGTTTACTTTTGGTTATTTCTCGCATTAAGAGATATCCTGCTGACAGTATATGCATGTTTTTCGCGACGACCATATGCTTTTGTTCCCCCTCTCATGGACTTAAAATTAATTAAACCAAAAAATAATGATATATTTATTAATAGCTGTATTTATCTACCCAATATGTCATGAAATTTAATTTATTAAATCATTGAACAATAAATTAGATAATTGATGAAAACAAGAAATAGTATTTCTCTGATGCCTAAGCATTATGCATTCATAATTATAAAGCACTAAATACTTTCTTGAGAAATTAATTAACATAAATGAGCTCTAAATATTTATATTATAAGCAATACCCAATCTTGTGATTGGGATACTCCTGTTTTTAATTGAAGAATTTCTTGAATATCACATAAATATCAGGAAAATAAATGAGGCCTTTTCGTTTGATGTAGGATATTTTATGACAAATTTTATTTGATGGGCTACTTACTGAAATGGTGTTACACAGCTATTAATTTCAGCATCGAAATTCATTTTACCTTATTAACAGTTAAATATTTACAAATAATTAAATAAATAATTTAATATAAAGCAATGCTTGAAGAATTAAAATTAGTACAACTAATTTATTCCCATATTGTTCTTCACAAAACTGACAAGTGCTGTGCACTGATAAGAACTGACAAAAATAAGTTTACTCACTAAAATACTAGTTCACAAATACCATGAAGCATACATTCTATTTTCTACAAAATAATACTGCAACAAAGAACAAGGGTATCATCCTTGTTCAGAGCCATTCAGGAATATCCCAATCACAAGATTGGGTATTGCTAATGAGATAAATATTCAGAGCTCCTTTATTTATATTTTTGTTTGAAAGGGTTTCGCTTCCAATTGGTCCCATCCTCTTGTGGTCCTGGTTCGATAACGGGAACCTGTAGAAATCGATCGAAAAAGAAATCGGGATCACAGTAATCGTAATAATGACAATTTTGAATACAAGGCTTCTCTGGATTACATAATGAAATTCATTTCTATGGTCTTTTTGAAATTCTTATGTATCTACTTAGATTAAAAACTGAGTATCTATCTGTATCCTGCTTCCTTCTCTTGAACGCCATTGAACTGAAAGTCTAATCAGGTATCGATAGATTCGTAATTTTCAAGGTTCATTAGTTTTAATTTACATAAGGTTTGATAAAGGAATTCTGAAGAAATTGAGAAAATTTTCAAATTTTTGCGTAAACTTAAAACAATTTGTCCTGAATGATTAAATATGAAATCCATTGTTATAAAACGTGGTTCATATGAAACAGTGATAATAATGATAGTAAGAATTTTGAATGAAGGCTTAACTAAATCAAACATGAATTTCATTAGAGGGCCACGTATGTAGTATTTTGTACAAGCGACTTATAATTTTTTGAAATATAAATCAGTTGTAATATTTTACTTTACCTTACTATCACCTTATTTCTGAAGTACATTTACACGAAAAAGAATAAAATAAAAATATTTTTGAAAAAAAAAAAAAAAAAAATTGAACCGACTTCAGATCTTCAATCTGCAAGTGCTCTAAAAAGTAAAAAATAATTTTATTCTTTGAACACCATTGAAACTACATTTAAACATAAGTTTTGAAGTCGGCGCAAAAACTATAAGTAAAATGATATAAAACTATATTTTGTCAACATTTTTCAGAGAAAATTAAGAGCTGAATATTTCAAGAACCTAGATTCATTGAAATTTATATTTATTGTTGAATTATAATATGTATAATATTGTATGATTATATTTAGTGTTTTTGCGCCGACTTAAAAACTTGTGTTTAAATGTAGTTTCAATGGTGTACAAAGAATAAAATTATTTTTTACTTTTTAGAGCACTTGCCAATTGAAGTTCTGAAGTCCGTTCAATTTTTTTTCAAAAATATTTTTATTTTACATTAATCATTAAAGTTAAGATGTGTTTTCAATAATAAAAAATAGAAAAAAACATTGTGTCGCCATTTAAGGGCTAAAGGGCAAAAGAAGGACTAGTCTATTAAAAATTGTGTCTGTCAGTAAAAAGTATATTTTCACTCTTTATAGTTAAAACTGTTTTGTAGTTTCTTTATAAACAGCGTTTTAATCATGTTTTTTTTAATTAGTCATTAACTTAAAACATGCCTTCAATTTTCTGGGAAAGGGGATAATAAGTATACTCTTCTCGGATGTTTTGTAATCCAGCATATTTTACCGCCACATTGGGCAGCATGAGAGTTTACTGTAATTTTATAGCATTAAATTATCCCTCGTGGGTTCCTTGGGGTCATATGTGACCCCAATGCAATTTCTGTTTAATATATCTTGTTAATCAACCATTTGTTTTTAATGGCATTTTGTGGCTTTTATTCTTCTAGTTTTCTATTCAAAATAATTCTATTATTGTGTTTTATTTTTCCCGAATTGCATTTTCTGCACACAAGACCCTAGGGGTCACTTCCCCAGAATGCCAAAAAAAAAGAGGACGTTGCAACTTTTATCCAAGAGAACTGGACAGAAAATGCATCGAAAAATGTCATAAGTGTTTGAAATTTACTTCAAAAAATCATGATTTTTCAGGTCTGTAACAGATGTAAATAAATCTACAGTTATTGTAAGTTTTGTTCAAAAATTTTTATTTCAATTCATAAACTAAATTTTACCTTGATTGCATCTATTAATTATTATTTTTCTAGCATTAAAAAGTGTGTGAACTTCTATAATGCATGTTACATTCAATAATCATAATAAATTAATTAAAGGAAGCGTTGGGGTCGTTTATGACCCCAAGGGTCTTGAGTGTAACTGACATGGGAGGGACCCACGAGGGTTATAAGAACTCTTCAACAAACTTTCTTCGTGGTGCCATCTGTTAGAAGAATTTTGTGAATAAACTAAAACGAAAATCGAAAGGAAATCGAATATTCCACAGTCAATTAAATTGTTTCTTATTCTTTGATATGGGTACAACTAGGTGCATTAACTTTCTGCATGTTCATTCAATTGTAAGGTTTGTGGTTATAAATGAGTAAAGACATTGGCTGCCGCTTATATGACTCACGTTTGTTAGAAGCGATTTTGATTCAATAAATATGCTGATTCAATAAAGCTGCAAATTCAATGAAGCTAAATTTTGTTCGGTTTTTACGATTTTATTCATTAACACAGGTTGATTCAATTAACTACAAATTCACTTAACCGGCGTACATTGCATAAGCTTCTGGTTAAAAAACAAATAGTTTCTTTTCTGCTTATAACAAATATTTCATTCAGTGTCAATTCATGATGTAGTTGAATATAACAGACAAATCTGCGCTAAATTGCCGCACAAGTAAATATTTCCTAATTCCGTATCTTTGTGGAATTCAGAGCTCTGAAATACACTTACTACAACGTTCGACTTCGGTAGCAAAACATCAATGTTAAGGAATGAAACATGGGTGATAATTATACATCGACCAAAAAATACAGATGTTTTCAAGTATCGGTCTTTTTTAAAATATACCTATTGCTTATCTTTTTGAATATGCTACAAATTTCATGCACAGTATCCTGAAGCAAATGTTTCTGAGTGAGTTATTGAACTCCTAGGGAAGTAAGTAGCTCTATACATTAAGTTATAACTAAGATTACAGAAACTATCAAAGCAAAGTCGTTGATAATGGATATCATAACAAGAAGGATTTGAATTTTAAAGTGGATCCTGCTAATTAATTTTATTAAAGATTTCTTGAATTATCGAAAAAAAAGCAGAAATAGAAGAAAGAGTGCTTAAAAATCCCTTGCTTTCAATAATTTCTGCGGAGTTGAATTTGAAGAAAAATAATGAGTATTTAATAGACAACACATCGCCACACATCGAATATGTTAGGTAAATGTCTAACGTTAATTTCTGTAGGTAAAGATCAATACTGGTCTCAATAGATGAAACACAATCAGAGAAAACTTATGTCTTCTTAAAAACTCTAATGTGGAGATTGAGAAGGTTAAGGTTTTGTTACTCCTGTAGTCATACCAAGCAATTGAAGTCAGAAAATGCAAGTTGTCCCCATTTAGTAATAGTTACTTATAAAATACATGGCGTATTTTGCTAAAATTTGTTTATATGACGGGTCGCACTTTCTCTTTCTTAAAAGTAAGATGGAGTAAGTGCGTCCGGTATTGTGAGGCAAGTGCGACCCGTGCTTTGATTTCGCGTATAACTCCTACTTTCAAATCACTCTTTATTTACTTTCTTGCACACTTCTACCAAATTCCAGTCGTATATTTATTTCGAAAAATGTTGACAATCTGTTCGAAAGAAAATGGGCCAAGGAAGAGCGTATTTGAAGGATAACTTCCAAGCAGCATTGTTTTCTGTAAAAACTGGAAAATGAGACGTCAAAGCAACATTAAGGTGTTTTGGCATTCTAAAGTGAACTGTTTCAGACCCAATTTGCTATCCCAAGTGGGACACTTAGGGTCATTCATGTTTTTAAAATATTATCTCCAAACTTATCTATGTTATGAGGATCAACTATATACTTGAAAGACAAAGAATACTGATTCCAAAAATTATAATAACATATAAAAACCATTTTATTTTCTGTTAATGTTACTAACAATTAAATAACTACTCATATAATAGTAGAAGTTATTAATGGCAATTGATTGAAATTTTATATGTATTAAACTAAAAAGCTCGTAAGAATAATGCAGATCGGGGTACAATAGTTTAAAAAATATATATTTAGTTCTGAGAGAATAGGACAGTATATACATATTTCTAATTGCGGAATTTATCCTGCATCGATCGGAAAATTATTCTAATTATTTTGTATTTTAATACATCAAATTTAGTTTTCAATAAAAAATAATGACAATGTTTTTTAAAAATAGTTTACTGTTCAAGTAACTAACAACGGAAAACTGTTCCTATTAAGATAGCTGCTGCAATTACTGTTTATATAACTAGACTTCCCGTTATTGTAATTGGGTAGCTTTCATTATGATTTTTATGTATAGATGTAATTGAGAAATATTCTTTTCTGAAATGTATCTTCGCATTTATCAACTCATTGTTCAATAAGGAAATTAATTTTACCAATGTGCAGAAAAGGTAATCCTAAACTAACTCTGCGCATGACATCACCTTTGTTGAATGATAGTCTGTAATATACTGTATATTACTAAATTTTTATATTAAATGCGCTAACTATTATGCATTTCTGAGTATGGTCATGATAGCTCAATGCTTTAAAAAAAATTGTACTAAATTTAAATAAAACGAGGCTAAGAGATAAATAAATAAAAAAAAATAGCAACGATTTCTTTACTAGAATTAAGAACACATGACATTGTTTTCTAGAGGCAAGTACACCCTTGGTGATTTTGCAACTTTTCTGCTGGATACTTCTCTGTGTTTTAATTAAGTTATATAAATCATTAACATGCAAGTATGAAAAGAGTTTGAAGCAAACATTTTGCTGTTAGGGTCCCTAAATTAGCTAAAAATAAACCCTTGAATTTCTTATTTGAATCTTTTTAAATCACTAAATCGTATTTTAGAACGATTCTAAAGCTTTTTTTTCTTCAAAAACTTGAAAATCATGTTGCAAACGTTTTAAAAATATTCAAAATTAACCCAAACGCCGTTTGGGTTAATTTTGACTTTAATTTTAACGTTTGGGTTAATTTTAACGTTTTGGAGAGAATCCTTTGTGGAAAGGGTGTTTATCAAAGTACAATTTTCGGGCACAAACTAAAAGATCAGAGGGGGAATGTTCAAAATATAAGTTCCCAAATTGCAGATAAAATTTTTATTTGTTCCTTTAACCCTTTATGCCCGACGGGATTTAGAAGTCCCGCTTCTATTAATTTAGTATTATGAATCCAAAATGACTGTAGCCATGCTGAAGCTTTTAAGTACCACTCCTTGTAATTTTCTGAAAGGCCGACAGATGGTACTAGCAATCGGAAACAGTTTTCTTGGGGGCCCTAAGACGTAGGGGGCCTTAGACCCCAAAATTTTCAAAAAAATTTTTACTCGATAAATATGTTTTTTGATGCATTTTCAACTAAAAAACCCAAAAAGAATATAAAAAAATCATTAATAACTTAATTTGGGACATAAAGGGTTAAAGAGGACACGACCACGTGATCCATCTCCATTGGATTTGCAAATGAATTATCTCTATAGAAATGATCTCATGTCCTCAAATCTTGTTTCAGGGTACGTTTTTGTTTTCAATTTTAAAGGCTCTGTTTCTCGCAGACTGACTGTGGGTGAGTTTTAATAATTCTGAAAGAGCTCATGTGACCCGAAACGTTTTATTTAACAGCTTGATACTTTTTACCGCTCATACACAAAGTTACGTAACACCATTCAACTTTTAGTAGTCGAAATTAATTATTTTCGTAATTTAAGTCAAGATGAATTTGGGGAGTCTTCAGTGATGTTTACTAACTAAAACTATTTTTAACAATTTTAACTAATAAAGATATAAGCACTTATGCTAAATGATCATAACTAAATGATAAATATTAAGTTACTCATAAAAAAAATCTACGCTCAAGATTACCTGAATAATACAAAATTTACAAACCTAATTTTTGTGCTGTTAATCACAACTATCCAGTAAGTGGCTCTAATTTGGAAATAATCGAAATCCAAGAAAGGAATCATGACATAAATTTTCAAATCCTCTTCAAGGATACGTTTTTGGTTTTGTTTTGTTGGATTAAAGGTTCTGTCTCTCACAGACTGACCGTGGCTAGGATTTTAAGTTCCAATAATTCGGTAAGCGTTACTGTGACCAAAAATGTTTACTTAGCAATTTTATACTATGTAGTACTTACAAAAAGTTGTGCAACACTATTTGACTTTTTTAGGCCGTAATTAATTTATTTTCGTATTTCGTATTGTTCGTGATTACTACGTACTGCCCTAACTTAAGTCAAAATATATTTTGGAGGATCTGTATAGGGGACAGATTTACGAAGTACGAAATTTACCGAATAACGAAGTTACACAATAATCAAAATAATGGAAACACTTGAGATTCATAAGAAAAATCTACCGTTCATCGCAAAATAAGCGATCAATTGTTATTTAACTTTAGTCATACAAAATATAGACTTCACCGGACATTTCCACATTGAAATTAAATCACCCATACATTTGGGAGACGACAAAAACGGGAGTCGGAAGAAAAACCGCTTTTTGACCATAACTCTTCGAAAATAGCTCGGAATAAGCTATAAATTTCAGTAATTAATTAGCGTACTATGTATAATTACTGCATAAACTTTTATGAGCGTACCATTTATACTTCCGAAGATATGAAACATTTTTTTAAAAACTGCAATTTTATTTGAAGGGTTTTTGCTCATAACACGCAGAGTTTTTGATCCAACCTTATCAAAACTTCAGGAAAGATGACAAAATACAAGAGAAAGAACATACTAAAACGGTCAATAAAAATATTAAAAATCCGATGAGATATGAACGTTAAAAGGGAATAATTTTTCACGGCGCATGCGCAAACATTAGAAATTCATAATTACAAAAATATTGTACTCTGATTTATACTGCATCTTACAAAAAAAGTTCCAGTTGAATATCGTATTTGTTGAAAACAGCGATCTAGTGAGCTGTAATTCATTCCTTCGCATACAATACATAAATGACGAGGGGTTGTCCACAAATAGTGCGGTGACAATCGAGCATTTTTTTCTCAATGTTAAATTGTATACAGTTTAAAAATTTATATTTGGCATAGAAGTCACATTTCGCTAATTTGGCCAAAAAGACCTTATACGTAGGTGGCCAAAAGTATCCAGACACCCCCTGAAACGTTGGTTTGAACGATGACGCAATAACCTTTAATTTAACCCATTTATGCCCAGTGTCCTAAAAACAGGACGCTTGTTAGTTAACTCAAAGAAATATGCCGCCACTGCATTACGATCAACCTGACTTCACCGATATTATTGTGGCACTAGCTAGCTGCCGAGGTGCTGCTTCAGATGAAAAAACAGGTAGTAGTCATTGGATGCTCGATCTGGGTTCCTTTTGCTCAAAATCTTCATTAAGGAAGGAAGGTCGACCACTCCGTTCCTTGGTGTGCACATTAGAGTGGCCATCTTTGACCGCTAGTACTCAAATCCTAACCATTTCATCGCTCATAATGGTTTCTCCAAATACTGAAGACATCTCGCGATGAATATCGATAGCTTTTAACCCTTTTGCAGTTAAAAAAACGAATTACCGCTCTTACCTAAAAGTCGACGGCACTCTCAATCGGTGAACGTTTTTTGAAGCTGATTGTACAATGTGATAAGTGCCTTACAGTTAATGTCAATTATGTAGAAAAGTGTAAATAACTAGTACATGACTCATTTATGAACGGATTTTAAATATTTTAAACATTTGGGTTTACAGAGTAGACATATACACTCAGGCACATTGAAAATAGCGACCCAAGAAGAAAGCATCGGATTGAAATGAAATTTAATACACATAATGATACAGATGAGAGATTCACTTGATCTCAAAATCGAGACAATTGATCGAATACAGGGTGTGCAAGGACACAAACACAGAGCAACTTCAATAGTGCGTTGGACCACCTCTATCTGCAATACATGCCGCCACACGGTCCGGCATTGAGTTGATTAGACGCTTGATGTTGTCCTGAGGCAGATGGGCCCACAATTTTGTAACAGCCAACTCCAAATCACGCACAGAGTGACACGATGGCATCTGACGTTTTAGCTGATCCCACACATGCTCTATGGGGGATAAGTCGGGGGAGCGGGCCGGCCATGGAAGAGTCTGAAAATGACGTAGGAAGTCTTGAGCAACTCTTGCTATATGCGGACGAGCATTATCTTGCTGGAAAATAGCCCCTGGGAGACCATTTAGGAAAGGTCCTACATGGGGTCGGAGAATATCATCAACGTAACGTTGGCCGGTTAAGTTTCCACTCATCACAATTAGATTGGACCGGCTATCATAGGATATGGCCCCCCAGATCATTACATCAGCTGTGCGGGCAGTGTGACGTAGAACAGTGTGGGAGGGATTGTACCGCTCACCTGGGCGCCTCCACACCCGTATACGGTTATCATCAGTCCCTAAAACAAACCGAGACTCATCACTAAACACAACTTTTTGCCAATCTGTGCCATTCCACATTGATCTGGCTTGGCACCACTGTAAACGCAGTCGCTGATCCATCCGACGATTTCTTCTTGGGTCGCTATTTTCAATGTGCCTGAGTGTATAAATAAGACAAAACTCATGTTTTCTTCCTGCCCTAACTTTTATGGACATACGTAATGGAGCACAAGTGTTACTATCTGGAATGGTGTAAACAATAAAAATGTGTTTTAAAAAAGGTTTCAATAACTTTTTCTGACCAAAAAAAAAACCCTTTTAGCATATCTTTATTGAAAATTAAGAAAAATAGCAAAACAGCATAAACAATATTATTATTGAAGATTCTGTATTTTTATTTTTTTTTTCCAATTTATAAACGTTGCAAGCAAATGTTTTAGTTTGTCTAAAACATTATCCAAGACAATTTGAAAATTGTCTAAAAAAATCTTGTAATAATTATCAAACTGTCTTTCTCACGTTTTAAAAGCAAAGTTAGTGCTGCCATCTTCTGATCTGTAGAATATTTAAAATTCCTTTGAGGCTTTATTTTATGAGCTCCTTGGGGAAAACAAAACAGTTTATTAAAATAGCGAATCTCTAAAATCGAAACGCATCGAAATCTATGTAAGAAAAGCGGGATGAAATGAAATTGTTAAGATAACAACCATTTTCCACATGAATAAATTAAAAATTTGTTCGGAAAATCGGAGTACGCAAAGAAGGGACAATCTATTTTGTAATACAACTTGCATTAAAATATTATATTTCATTTTTTTTTTCAGTGAATTTTTACTATCAAAAAAATGGTGGAACATTTTAACTTCCAAATTTCCTGGGAGAAAAAAAAAAAAAAAAAAAAAAACAAATAAAATATATTTTCTTGATAATCAAAAATACTTTTTTCTCAAATGAAGGCATAATTAAATGAAATAATATATAAATAAATTAATAATAATAAAATAAAAACAATTAATATACTGGGTGTTCTGTTTTTTCTTGCAATGCCTTTGTTTTCATAACCTTTCACCTTAGATTGCAAACTTCCAATTACAAAAATACTCAAAATAAAGTGCAGAGTGAAGATGTTGAAAGTGTGAAGCGAAACAAATAGTCAAAATGCGAAGTGTAAGTTTTCATACCATTCTCCCAATCTCCCATCTACCCCTTACTTATATTTAGAGAGAAAAAAATCCATTGAAAAATAATTCCAACGCAAAAAACTTAAAAGATTTTCAATTCAAACTGGAACAGATATTCGAGTTCAAAGTTTTCCTTTTTTGCCGTGCAGAAAATGGAGCCTCGGTTGTCAAGTAAGCTACAGTCTCCAAAGCAGCATAGTGGCTCACTCAAGATCCTACAGTGCAACATAAACGGGTTATCTACCCCAGCAATGAGAACCAAGCTTGACCAACTAATTGAAGTGGCCGATAATCATGGAGCCCAGATTGTTGCCTTACAGGAAACCAAACTTAGAGCTCACACTATACTTAAATTAAAGAATTTCAGCATCTATAGGATGGACAGATCCGATCGAGGGGGAGGAGGCTTGGTCTTCCTAGTCAGGAATGTTTACTTTAGGAGAATACACCTACCAGCAGATAACTCATGCCTGGAAAAACAGGGCATATCCGTTAATTGGAGAAGAAAGATGATCAACATTTTTAATCTATATTACCCTCCTAACCAAGGTCAACTCCCCGCAGAACTATTCAACAGCATTGACAAAAACTCCATAGTCCTGGGTGACCTCAATGCTAAACATCAGATTTGGGGCTGCTCCACAATTAATGAC